>JAILYF010000255.1:0-80933 GCA_025491095.1 Brachionus asplanchnoidis
CAAAGTCATTTTTAGAGTTCGGATAAGTGATTAACTGGTTTGCAAAGTCATTACAATTGTTGGGCAAAGTCATTTCTAGAGTTCGGATAAGTGATTAACATGTTGGCAAAGTCATTTCTAGTTGTTGGGCAAATCACTTTTTATGGGTCGGATAAGTGATTAACAGTGTTGTCAAAGTCATTACCATTTTTTAAGGAAAGTCATTTTTAGAGTCCGGATAAGTGATTAATAGTGGTTGGCAAGGTCATTAAATTGTTGGGCAAAGTCATTTTTAGAGTTCGGATAAGTTATTAACAGTGGTTGGCAAAGTCATTATAATTGTTGGCAAGTCATTTTTAGAGGTCGGATAAGTGATTAGCAGTGGTTGGCAAAGTCTTACAATTGTTGGGCAAAGTCATTTCTAGAGTTCGGATAAGTGATTAACAGTGGTTGGCAAAGTCATTACAATTGTTTGGCAAAGTCATTTTTAGAGGTCGGATAAGTGATTAACAGTGGTTGGCAAAGTCATTACAATTGTTGGCAAAGTATTTCTAGAGATCGGATAAATGATTAACAGAGGTTGGCAAAGTCATTACAATTGTTGGGCAAAGTCATTTTTAGAGATCGATAAGTGATTAACATTGGCAAAGTCATTACAATTGTTGGGCAAAGTCTTTTAGAGATCGGATAGTTATTAGCAGTGTTGGCAAAGTCATTTGTTGGGCAAAGTCATTCTAGAGATCGGATAAGTGATTAACAGAAAATGGCAAAGTCATTACAATTGTTGGGCAAAGTCATTTTTAGAGATCGGATAAGTTATTAACAGTGGTTGGCAAAGTCATTATAATTGTTGGGCAAAGTCCTTTCTAGAGATCGGATAAGTGATTAACAGAATTTGGCAAAGTCATTACATTGTTGGGCAGAGTCATTTCTAGAGATCGGATAGTGATTAACAGTTGTCGCAAAGTCATTACATTGTTGGGCAAAGTCATTTTTAGAGGTCGATAAGTTATTAGTATGGTTGGCAAAGTTATTACAATTGTCGGGCAAGTCATTTTTAGAGTTCGGATAAGTGATTAACAGTGGTTGGCAAAGTCATTACAATTGTTGGGCAAAGTCATTCTTGATCGGATAAATGATAACAAAGTTGGCAAAGTCATTACAATTGTTGGGCAAAGTCATTTTTAGAGATCGGATAAGTTATTAACAGTGGTTGGCAAGTCATTATAATTGTTGGGCAAAGTCATTTCTAGATCGGATAAGTGATTAACAAAGTTGGCAAAGTCATTACAATTGTTGGGCAGAGTCATTTCTAGAGTCGATAGGTGATTAGAGTGGTTGGCAAAGTTATTACATTGTTGGGCAAGTCTTTTTAGAGTTCGGATAAGTGATTTAAAGTGTTGGCAAAGTCATTTCAATTGTTGGGCAAAGTCATTTTTAGAGTTCGGATAATTATTAACAGTGGTTGGCAAAGTCATTACAATTGTTTGGCAAAGTCGTTCTAGAGATCTGATAAGTGATTAACAGTGGTTGGCAAAGTAATTACAATTGTTGGGCAAAGTCATTTTTAGAGTTCGGATAAGTGATTAACAGTGGTTGGCAAAGTCATTACAATTGTTGGGCAAAGTCATTTCTTGAGTTCGGATAAGTGATTAACAGTGGTTGGCAAAGTCATTACAATTGTTGGGCAAAGTCATTTTAGAGGTCGGATAAGTGATTACAGTGGTTGGCAAAGTCATTTCTATTGTTGGGCAAAGTCATTTTTAGGGTCGGATAAGTGATTAACAGTGTGTGGCAAAGTCATTACAATTTTTAAGGAAGTCATTTTTAGAGTCCGGATATGTTAATAGTGGTTGGCAAGTCATTAAATTGTTGGGCAAGTCATTTTTAGAGTTCGGATAAGTTATTAACAGTGGTTTGCAAAGTCATTACAATTGTCGGGCAAAGTCATTTTTGAGTCGGATAAGTGATTAACAGTGGATGGCAAAGTCATTACCATTGTTGGGCAAAGTCATTTCTAGAGATCGGATGATGATTAACAGAGGTTGGCAAGTCATTACAATTGTTGGGCAAAGTCATTTTTAGAGTCGGATAAGTGATTAACAGTGGTTGGCAAGTCATTACAATTGTTGGGCAAAGTCATTTTTAGAGTTCGGATAAGTGATTAACAGTGGTTGGCAAAGTCATTATAATTGTTGGGCAAAGTCATTTCTAGAGATCGGATAAGTGATTAACAGAGGTTGGCAAATCTTACAATTGTTGGGCAAAGTCATTTCTAGAGATCGATAGTGATTAACAGTTGTCGGCAAAGTCATTACAATTGTTGGGCAAAGTCTTTTAGAGGTCGGATAAGTGATTAACAGTCGTTGGCAAAGTCATTACAATTTTTGGGCAAAGTCATTTTAGAGATCGATAAGTTATTAACAGTGGTTGGCAAGTCATTACAATTGTTGGGCAAAGTCATTTCTTGAGATCGATAAGTATTAACAGTGGTTGGCAAAGTCATACAATTGTTGGGCAAAGTCATTTCTAGAGTCGGATAAGTGATTAACAGTGGTTGGCAAGTCATTACAATTGTTGGGCAAAGTCATTTTAGAGGTCGGATAAGTGTTACAGTGGTTGGCAAAGTCATTTCATTGTTGGGCAAGTCATTTTAGGTCGGATAAGTGATTAACAGTGGTTGGCAAAGTCATTACAATTGTTGGGCAAAGTATTTTAGAGATCGGATAAATGATTAACAGAGGTTGGCAAAGTCATTACAATTTTGGGCAAAGTCATTTTAGAGATCGAATAAGTGATTAACAGTGTTGGCAAAGTCATTACAATTGTTGGCAAAGTCATTTTTAGAGATCGGATAAGTTATAACAGTGTTGGCAAAGTCATTATATTGTTGGGCAAAGTCATTTCTAGAGATCGGATAAGTGATTAACAGAAGTTGGCAAGTCATTACAATTGTTGGGCAAGTCATTTTGAGATCGGATAGGTGATTAACAGTGTCGGCAAAGTCATTACAATTGTTGGGCAAAGTCATTTTTAGAGTCGGATAAGTGATTAGTGGTTGGCAAAGTCATTACAATTGTTGGGCAAATCATTTCTAGAGTTCGGATAAGTGATTAACAGTGGTTGGCAAAGTCATTACAATTGTTGGGCAAAGTCATTTCTAGAGTCGGATAATGATTAACAGTGTTGGCAAAGTCATTACAATTGTTGGGCAAAGTCATTTTAGAGATCGGATAAGTGATTAACAGAAAATGGCAAATCATTACAATTGTTGGGCAAAGTCATTTTTAGAGATCGGATAAGTTATTAACGTGGTTGGCAAAGTCATTACAATTGTTGGGCAAAGTCATTTCTAGAGATCGGATAGGTGATTAACAGTTGTCGCAAAGTCATTACATTGTTGGGCAAAGTCTTTTTAGAGGTCGGATAAGTGATTAACAGTCGTTGGCAAAGTCATTACGATTTTTGGGCAAAGTCATTTTTAGAGATCGGATAAGTTATTACAGTGGTTGGCAAAGTCATTACAATTGTTGGGCAAAGTCATTTCTTGAGATCGGTAAGTGATTAACAGTGGTTGGCAAAGTCATTACAATTGTTGGGCAAAGTCATTTCTAGAGTTCGGATAAGTGATTAACAGTGGTTGCAAAGTCATTACAATTGTTGGGCAAAGTCATTCTAGAGTTCGGATAAGTGATTACAGTGGTTGGCAAAGTCATTACAATTGTTGGGCAAAGTCATTTTTAGAGGTCGGATAAGTGATTACAGTGGTTGGCAAAGTCTTACATTGTTGGGCAAAGTCATTTTAGAGGGGTCGGATAAGTGATTAACAGTGTGTGTCAAAGTCATTACAATTGTTGGGCAAAGTATTTTAGAGATCGGATAAATGATTAACGAGGGTTGGCAAAGTCATTCAATTGTTGGGCAAAGTCATTTTTAGAGATCGAATAAGTGATTAACAGAAGTTGGCAAAGTCTTACAATGTTGGCAAAGTCATTTTAGAGTTCGGATAAGTGATTAACAGTGGTTGGCAAAGTCATTACAATTGTTGGGCAAAGTCATTTCTTAGTCGGATAAGTGATTACAGTGGTTGGCAAGTCATTTCATTGTTGGGCAAAGTCATTTTTAGGGTCGGATAAGTGATTAACAGTGTGTGGCAAAGTCATTACAATTTTTAAGGAAAGTCATTTTTAGAGTCGGATAAGTGATTAATAGTGGTTGGCAAGGTCATTAATTGTTGGGCAAAGTCATTTTTAGAGTTCGGATAAGTTATTAACGTGGTTTGCAAAGTCATTACAATTGTCGGGCAAAGTCATTTTAGAGTTCGGATAAGTGATTAACAGTGGTTGGCAAAGTCATTACAATTGTTGGGCAAAGTCATTTCTAGAGATCGGATAAATGATTAACAGAGGTTGGCAAAGTCATTACAATTGTTGGGCAAAGTCATTTTTAGAGATCGATAAGTGATTAACAGTGTTGGCAAAGTCATTACAATTGTTGGGCAAAGTCATTTTTAGAGATCGGATAAGTTATTAACAGTGGTTGGCAAGTCATATAATTGTTGGGCAAAGTCATTTCTAGTAATCGGATAAGTGATTAACAGAAGTTGGCAAAGTCATTACAATTGTTGGGCAAGTCATTTAGAGATCGGATAGGTGATTAACAGTTGTCGCAAAGTCATTACAATGTTGGGCAAAGTCATTTTAGAGGTCGGATAAGTGATTAAGTGTTGGCAAAGTCATTACAATTGTTGGGCAAAGTCATTTTTAGAGTTCGGATAAGTGATTAACAGTGGTTGGCAAGTCATTACAATTGTTGGGCAAAGTCATTTCTAGAGTTCGGATAAGTGATTAACAGTGTTGGCAAAGTCATTTCTTGTTGGGCAAAGTCATTTTTAGGGGTCGGATAAGTGATTAACAGTGGTGTCAAAGTCATTACAATTTTTAAGGAAAGTCATTTTTAGAGTCGGATAAGTGATTAATAGTGGTTGGCAAGGTCATTAATTGTTGGCAAAGTCATTTTTAGAGTTCGGATAAGTTATTAACAGTGTTTGCAAAGTCATTACAATTGTCGGGCAAAGTCATTTTTAGAGTTCGGATAATGATTAACAGTGGTTGGCAAAGTCATTACAATTGTTGGGCAAGTCATTTCTAGAGATCGGATAAATGATTAACAGTGGTTGGCAAAGTCATTACAATTGTTGGGCAAAGTCATTTCTAGAGATCGGATAAGTGATTAACAGAAAATGCAAAGTCATTACAATTGTTGGGCAAAGTCATTTTTAGAGATCGGATAAGTTATAACAGTGGTTGGCAAAGTCATTATAATTGTTGGGCAAAGTCATTTCTAGAGATCGAATAAGTGATTAACAGAATTTGGCAAAGTCATTACAATTGTTGGGCAAAGTCATTTCTAGAGATCGGATAGTGATTAACAGTTGTCGGCAAAGTCATTACAATTGTTGGGCAAAGTCATTTTTAGAGTCGGATAAGTTATTAGTAGTGGTTGGCAAGTTATTACAATTGTCGGGCAAAGTCATTTTTAGAGTTCGGATAAGTGATTAACAGTGGTTGGCAAAGTCATTACAATTGTTGGGCAAAGTCATTTCTTGAGATCGGATAAGTGATTAACAGTGGTTGGCAAAGTCATTACAATTGTTGGCAAAGTCATTTCTAGAGTTCGGATATGTGATTAACAGTGGTTGGCAAAGTCATTACAATTGTTGGCAAAGTCATTTTTAGAGGTCGGATAAGTGATTACAGTGGTTGGCAAAGTCATTTCTATGTTGGGCAAAGTCATTTTAGGGGTCGGATAAGTGATTAACAGTGTGTGTCAAAGTCATTACAATTTTTAAGGAAAGTCATTTTTAGAGTCGGATAAGTGATTAATAGTGGTTGGCAAGTCATTAAAATTGTTGGGCAAAGTCATTTTTAGAGTTCGGATAAGTTATTACAGTGGTTTGCAAAGTCATTACAATTGTCGGGCAAAGTCATTTTTTAGTTCGGATAAGTGATTTCAGTGGTTGGCAAAGTCATTACAATTGTTGGGCAAAGTCATTTCTAGAGTTCGGATAAGTGATTTACAGTGGTTGGCAAAGTCATTACAATTGTTGGGCAAAGTCTTTTTTAGAGGTCGGATAAGTGATTAACAGTGTTGGCAAAGTCATTACAAATTTTGGGCAAAGTCATTTCTAGAGATCGATAAGTGATTTACAGTGGTTGGCAAATCATTACAATTGTTGGGCAAAGTCATTTCTTGAGATCGGATAAGTGATTAACAGTGGTTGGCAAAGTCATTACAATTGTTGGCAAAGTCATTTCTAGAGATCGGATAGGTGATTAACAGTTGTCGGCAAAGTCATTACAATTGTTGGGCAAAGTCTTTTTTAGAGGTCGGATAAGTGATTAACAGTCGTTGGCAAAGTCATTACAATTTTGGGCAAAGTCATTTTTAGAGATCGGATAAGTTATTACATGGTTGGCAAAGTCATTATAATTGTTGGCAAAGTCATTTAGAGATCGGATAAGTGATTAACAGAAGTTGGCAAAGTCATTACAATTGTTGGGCAGAGTCATTTCTAGAGATCGGATAGGATTAACAGTTGTCGGCAAAGTCATTACAATTGTTGGGCAAAGTCATTTTTAGAGGTCGGATAAGTGATTAGTATGGCAAAGTTATTACAATTGTCGGGCAAAGTCATTTTTAGAGTTCGGATAAGTGATTAACAGTGGTTGGCAAAGTCATTACAATTGTTGGGCAAAGTAATTTCTAGAGATCGGATAAATGATTAACAGAGGTTGGCAAAGTCATTACAATTGTTGGGCAAAGTCATTTTTAGAGATCGAATAAGTGATTAACAGAAGTTGGCAAAGTCATTACAATTGTTGGGCAAAGTCATTTTTAGAGATCGGATAAGTTATTAACAGTGGTTGGCAAAGTCATTATAATGTTGGGCAAAGTCTTTCTAGAGATCGGATAAGTGATTAACAGAGGTTGGCAAGTCATTCTATTGTTGGGCAAAGTCATTTTTAGGGTCGGATAAGTGATTACAGTGTGTGTCAAAGTCATTACTTTTTAAGGAAAGTCATTTTTAGAGTCCGGATAAGTGATTAATAGTGGTTGGCAAGGTCATTAAATTGTTGGGCAAAGTCATTTTTGAGTTCGGATAAGTTATTAACAGTGGTTTGCAAAGTCATTACAATTGTCGGGCAAAGTCATTTTTAGAGTTCGGATAAGTGATTAACAGTGGATGGCAAAGTCATTACAATTGTTGGGCAAAGTCATTTCTAGAGATCGGATGAATGATTAACAGAGGTTGGCAAAGTCATTACAATTGTTGGGCAAAGTCATTTTTAGAGGTCGGATAAGTGATTAACAGTGGTTGGCAAATCATTACAATTGTTGGGCAAAGTCTTTTTAGAGTCGGATAAGTGATTAACAGTGTTGGCAAAGTCATTATAATTGTTGGCAAAGTCATTTCTAGAGATCGGATAAGTGATTACAGAGGTTAGCAAAGTCATTACAATTGTTGGGCAAAGTCATTTCTAGAGATCGGATAGTGATTAACAGTTGTCAAAGTCATTACAATTGTTGGGCAAAGTCTTTTTAGAGGCGGATAAGTGATTAACATGGTTGGCAAAGTCATACAATTGTTGGGCAAAGTCATTTCTAGAGTTCGGATAAGTGATTAACAGTGGTTGGCAAAGTCATTACAATTGTTGGGCAAAGTCATTTTTAGAGGTCGGATAAGTGATTACAGTGGTTGGCAAAGTCATTTCTATTGTTGGGCAAAGTCTTTTAGGATCGGATAAGTGATTAACAGTGTTGGTCAAAGTCATTACAATTGTTGGGCAAAGTAATTTTCTAGAGATCGGATAAATGATTAACAGAGGTTGGCAAAGTCATTACAATTGTTGGGCAAAGTCATTTTTAGAGATCGATAAGTGATTAACAGAAGTTGGCAAAGTTATTACAATTGTTGGGCAAAGTCATTTTTAGAGTTCGGATAAGTGATTAACAGTGGTTGGCAAAGTCATTACAATTGTTGGGCAAAGTCATTTCTAGAGTTCGGATAAGTGATTAACAGTGGTGGCAAAGTCATTTCTATTGTTGGGCAAAGTCATTTTTAGGGGTCGGATAAGTGATTAACAGTGTGTGCAAAGTCATTACAATTTTTAAGGAAAGTCATTTTAGAGTCGGATAAGTGATTAATAGTGGTTGGCAAATCATTAAATTGTTGGGCAAATCAATTTTAGAGTTCGGATAAGTATTAACAGTGGTTTGCAAAGTCATTACAATTGTCGGGCAAAGTCATTTTTAGAGTTCGGATAAGTGATTAACAGTGGTTGGCAAAGTCATTACAATTGTTGGGCAAAGTCATTTCTAGAGATCGGATAATGATTAACAGAGGTTGGCAAAGTCATTACAATTGTTGGGCAAAGTCTTTTTATAGATCGATAAGTGATTAACAGATGTTGGCAAAGTCATTACAATTGTTGGGCAAAGTCATTTTTAGAGATCGGATAAGTTATTAACAGTGGTTGGCAAAGTCATTATAATTGTTGGCAAGCATTTTTAGAGTTCGGATAAGTGATTAACAGTTGGCAAAGTCATTACAATTGTTGGGCAGATCATTTCTAGAGATCGGATAGTGATTAACAGTTGTCGGCAAAGTCATTACAATTGTTGTGGGCAAAGTCATTTTTAGAGTCGGATAGTGATTAGTGGTTGGCAAAGTTTTACAATTGTTGGGCAAGTCATTTTTAGAGTTCGGATAAGTGATTAACAGTGGTTGGCAATGTCATTACATTGTTGGGCAAAGTCATTTCTTAGAGTTCGGATAATGATTAACAGTGGTTGCAAAGTCATTTCTTGTTGGGCAAGTCATTTTAGGGTCGAAAGTGATTAACATGTGTGTCAAAGTCATTACAATTTTTAGGAAAGTCTTTTTAGAGTCCGGATAAGTGATTAATAGTGGTTTGCAAGGTCATTAAAAGTTGTTGGGCAAAGTCAATTTTAGAGTTCGGATAAGTTATTACAGTGGTTTGCAAGTCATACAATTGTCGGCAAAGTCATTTTTAGAGTTCGGATAAGTGATTAACAGTGGTTGGCAAAGTCATTACAATTGTTGGGCAAAGTCATTTCTAGATCGGATAATGATTACATGTTGGCAAAGTCATTACATTGTTTGGGCAAAGTCATTTCTAGAGATCGGATAGTGATTAACAAATGGCAAAGTCATTACAATTGTTGGGCAAAGTCATTTTTAGAGTCGATAAGTTTTAACAGTGGTTGGCAAAGTCATTATAATTGTTGGCAAAGTCATTTCTAGAGTCGAATAAGTGATTAACGAAGTTGGCAAAGTCATTACAATTGTTGGGCAGAGTCATTTCTAGAGATCGGATAGGTGATTAACATTGTCGCAAAGTCATTACAATTGTTGGGCAAAGTCATTTTTAGAGGTCGATAAGTTATTAGTAGTGTTGGCAAAGTTATTACAATTGTTCGGGCAAAGTCATTTTTAGAGTTCGGATAAGTGATTAACAGTGGTTGGCAAGTCATTACAATTGTTGGGCAAAGTCATTTCTTGAGATCGGATAAGTGATTACAGTGGTTGGCAAAGTCATTACAATTGTTGGGCAAAGTCATTCTAGAGTTCGGATAAGTGATTAACAGTGGTTGGCAAAGTCATTACAATTGTTGGCAAAGTCATTTTAGAGGTCGGATAAGTGATTTACAGTGGTTGGCAAGTCATTTCTATTGTTGGGCAAAGTCATTTTTAGGGGTCGGATAAGTGATTAACAGTGTGTGTCAAAGTCATTACAATTTTTAAGGAAAGTCATTTTTCGAGTCCGGATAAGTGATTAATAGTGGTTGGCAAGGTCATTAAAATTGTTGGGCAAAGTCAATTTTAGAGTTCGGATAAGTTATTACAGTGGTTTGCAAAGTCTTACAATTGTCGGGCAAAGTCATTTTTAGAGTTCGGATAAGTGATTTACAGTGGTTGGCAAAGTCATTACAATTGTTGGCAAAGTCATTTCTAGAGTTCGGATAGTGATTTACAGTGGTTGGCAAAGTCATTACAATTTGGGCAAAGTCTTTTTTAGAGGTCGATAAGTGATTAACAGTGTGTTGGCAAAGTCATTACAAATTTTGGGCAAAGTCATTTCTAGAGATCGGATAAGTGATTTACAGTGGTTGGCAAATCATTACAATTGTTGGGCAAAGTCATTTCTTGAGATCGGATAAGTGATTAACAGTGGTTGGCAAAGTCATTACAATTGTTGGGCAAAGTCATTTCTAGAGATCGGATAGGTGATTAACAGTTGTCGGCAAAGTCATTACAATTGTTGGGCAAAGTCTTTTTTAGAGGTCGGATAAGTGATTACAGTCGTTGGCAAAGTCATTACAATTTTGGGCAAAGTCATTTTAGAGATCGGATAAGTTTATTAACAGTGGTTGGCAAAGTCATTATAATTGTTGGGCAAAGTCATTTCTAGAGATCGGATAAGTGATTAACAGAAGTTGGCAAAGTCATTACAATTGTTGGGCAGAGTCATTTCTAGAGATCGGATAGGTGATTAACAGTTGTCGGCAAAGTCCTTACAATTGTTGGGCAAAGTCATTTTTAGAGGTCGGATAAGTGATTAGTTGGTTGGCAAGTTTATTACAATTGTCGGGCAAAGTCATTTTTAGAGTTCGGATAATGATTAACAGTGGTTGGCAAAGTCATTACAATTGTTGGGCAAAGTATTTCTAGAGATCGATAAATGATTAACAGAGTTGGCAAGTCATTACAATTGTTGGGCAAAGTCATTTTTAGAGATCGAATAGTGATTAACAGAAGTTGCAAGTCATTACAATTGTTGGGCAAGTCATTTTAGAGATCGGATAGTTATTAACAGTTTGGCAAAGTCATTATAATTTGGCAAAGTCTTCTAGAGATCGGATAAGTGATTAACAGAGGTTGGCAAAGTCATTTCTATTGTTGGGCAAAGTCATTTTTAGGGGTCGGATAAGTGATTAACAGTGTGTGTCAAGTCATTACAATTTTTAAGGAAGTCATTTTTAGAGTCCGGATAAGTGATTAATAGTGGTTGGCAAGTCATTAAAATTGTTGGCAAAGTCAATTTTTAGAGTTCGGATAAGTTATTAACAGTGGTTTGCAAAGTCATTACAATTGTCGGGCAAAGTCATTTTTAGAGTTCGGATAAGTGATTAACAGTGGATAGCAAGTCATTACATTGTTGGGCAAAGTCATTTCTAGAGATCGGATGAATGATTAACAGAGGTTGGCAAAGTCATTACAATTGTTGGGCAAAGTCATTTTTAGATCGGATAAGTGATTAACAGTGGTTGGCAAAGTCATTACAATTGTTGGGCAAAGTCATTTTTAGAGTTCGGATAAGTGATTAACAGTGGTCAAAGTCATTATAATTGTTGGGCAAAGTCATTTCTAGAGATCGATAAGTGATTAAGAGGTTAGCAAGTCATTACAATTGTTGGGCAAAGTCATTTCTAGAGATCGGATAGGTATTAACAGTTGTCGGCAAAGTCATTACAATTGTTGGGCAAAGTCTTTTTAGAGGTCGGATAAGTGATTACAGTCGTTGGCAAAGTCATTACAATTTTTGGGCAAAGTCATTTTTAGAGTTCGGATAAGTTATTAACAGTGGTTGGCAAAGTCAATACAATTGTTGGGCAAAGTCATTTTTAGAGTTCGGATAAGTGATTAACAGTGGCAAAGTCATTATAATTGTTGGGCAAAGTCATTTCTAGAGATCGGATAAGTGATTAACAGAGGTTGGCAAGTCATTACAATTGTTGGGCAAAGTCATTCTAGAGATCGGATAGGTGATTAACAGTTGTCGGCAAAGTCATTACAATTGTTGGCAAAGTCTTTTTTAGAGGTCGGATAAGTGATTAACAGTGGTGTCAAAGTCATTATAATTGTTGGGCAAAGTCATTTCTAGAGATCGGATAAGTGATTAACAGAGGTTGGCAAAATCATTACAATTTTTGGGCAAAGTCATTTCTAGAGATCGGAAAGGTGATTAACAGTTGTCGCAAAGTCATTACAATTGTTGGGCAAATCTTTTTTAGAGGTCGGATAAGTGATTAACAGTTGTTGGCAAAGTCATTACAATTTTTTGGCAAAGTCATTTCTAGAGATCGGATAAGTGATTTACAGTGTTGGCAAATTCATTACAATTGTTGGGCAAGTCATTTCTAGAGATCGGATAAGATTAAAAGTGATTACAAAGTCATTACAATTGTTGGGCAAAGTAATTTTTAGAGGTCGGATAGGCTATTAACAGAGGTTGGCAAAGTCATTACAATTGTTGGGCAAGTCTTTCTAGAGATCGATAGGTGATTAACAGTTGTCGGCAAAGTCATTACAATTGTTGGGCAAAGTCTTTTTTAGAGTCGGTAAGTGATTAACAGTCGTTGGCAAAGTCATTACAATTTTGGGCAAGTCATTTTTAGAGTTCGGATAAGTTATTAACAGTGGTTGGCAAGTCAATACAATTGTTGGGCAAAGTCATTTTAGAGTTCGGATAAGTGATTAACAGTGGTTGGCAAGTCATTATAATTGTTGGGCAAAGTCATTTCTAGAGATCGGATAAGTGATTAACAGAGTTGGCAAAGTCATTACAATTGTTGGGCAAAGTCTTTCTAGAGATCGGATAGGTGATAACAGTTTCGGCAAAGTCATTACAATTGTTGGGCAAAGTCTTTTTTAGAGGTCGGATAAGTGATTAACGTGTGTCAAAGTCATTACATTTTTAAGGAAAGTCATTTTTAGAGTCCGGAAAAGTGATTAATAGTGGTTGGCAAGGTCATTATAATTGTTGGGCAAAGTCATTTTTAGAGTTCGGATAAGTTATTAACAGTGGTTTGCAAAGTCATTACAATAGTTGGGCAAAGTCATTTTTAGAGTTCGGATAAGTGATTAACAGTGTTGCAAGGTCATTACAATTGTTGGGCAAAGTCATTTCTAGAGATCGGATAAGTGATTAACAGTGGTTTGCAAGTCATTACAATTGTTGGGCAAAGTCATTTCTAGAGATCGGATAAGTGATTAACAGTGGTTGGCAAAGTCATTACAATTGTTGGGCAAAGTCATTTCTAGAGATCGGATAAGTTATTAACAGTGGTTTGCAAAGTCATTACAATTGTTGGGCAAAGTCATTTTAGAGTTCGGATAAGTTTATTAACAGTGGTTGGCAAAGTCATTACAATTGTTGGGCAAAGTCATTTCTAGAGATCGGATAAGTGATTAACAGTTTCGGCAAAGTCATTACATTGTTGGGCAAAGTCTTTTTAGAGGTCGGATAAGTGATTAACAGTGGTTGGCAAAGTCATTACAATTTTTGGGCCAAGTCATTTCTAGAGATCGAATAAGTGATTACAGTGGTTGGCAAAGTCATTACAATTGTTGGGCAAAGTCATTTCTAGAGATCGGATAGTGATTAACAGTGGTTGGCAAAGTCATTACAATTGTTGGGCAGAGTCATTTTTAGAATTCGGATAGGTGATTAACAGTTGTCGGCAAAGTCATTACAATTGTTGGGCAAAGTCTTTTTTAGAGGTCGGATAAGTGATTAACAGTGTGTGTCAAAGTCATTACAATTTTAAGGAAAGTCATTTTTAGAGTCCGGATAAGTGATTAATAGTGGTTGGCAAGGTCATTATAATTGTTGGCAAAGTCATTTTTAGAGTTCGGATAAGTATTAGTGGTTTGCAAGTCTTACAATAGTGGGCAAAGTCATTTTTAGAGTTCGGATAAGTGATTAACATGGTTGGCAAGGTCATTACAATTGTTGGGCAAAGTCATTTCTAGAGATCGGATAAATGATAACAGAGGTTGGCAAAGTCATTACAATTGTTGGCAAAGTCATTTTTAGAGGTCGGATAAGTGATTAACAGTGGTTGGCAAAGTCATTACAATTGTTG
Source organism: Brachionus asplanchnoidis (assembly GCA_025491095.1). Classification (NCBI taxonomy): domain Eukaryota; kingdom Metazoa; phylum Rotifera; class Eurotatoria; order Ploima; family Brachionidae; genus Brachionus; species Brachionus asplanchnoidis. The sequence goes on from JAILYF010000255.1 coordinate 13,933, forward strand.
GGCCAAGTCATTTTAGAGTTCGGATAAGTTATTAACAGTGGTTGGCAAAGTCATACAATTGTTGGGCAAAGTCATTTTTATAGTTCTGATAAGTTATTAACAGTGGTTGGCAAAGTCAATACAATTGTTGGGCAAAGTCATTTCTAGAGATCGGATAAGTGATTAACAGAGGTTGGCAAAATCATTACAATTTTTGGGCAAAGTCATTTCTAGAGATCGGAAAGGTGATTAACAGTTGTCGGCAAAGTCATTACAATTGTTGGGCAAAGTCTTTTTTAGAGGTTCGGATAAGTGATTAACAGTTGTTGGCAAAGTCATTACAATTTTTTGGCAAAGTCATTTCTAGAGATCGGATAAGTGATTTACAGTGGTTGGCAAATTCATTACAATGTTGGGCAAAGTCATTTCTAGAGATCGGATAAGTGATTAAAGTGATTACAAAGTCATTACAATTGTTGGGCAAAGTAATTTTTAGAGGTCGGATAGGCTATTAACAGTGGTTGGCAAAGTCATTACAATTGTTGGGCAAAGTCATTTCTAGAGATCGGATAAGTTATTAACAGTGGTTTGCAAAGTCATTACAATTGTTGGGCAAAGTCATTTTTAGAGTTCGCGTGAGTTATTAACAGTGGTTGGCAAAGTCATTACAATTGTTGGGCAAAGTCATTTCTAGAGATCGGATAAGTGATTAACAGTTGTCGGCAAAGTCATTACAATTGTTGGGCAAAGTCTTTTTTAAGGTCGGATAAGTGATTAACAGTGGTTGGCAAAGTCATTACAATTGTTGGGCAAAGTCATTTTTAGAGTTCGGATAAGTTAATAACAGTGGTTGGCAAAGTCAATACAATTGTTGGGCAAAGTCATTTTTAGAGTTCTGATAAGTTATTAACAGTGGTTGGCAAAGTCATTACAATTGTTGGGCAAAGTCATTTCTAGAGATCGGATAGGTGATTAACAGTGGATGGCAAAGTCCTTACAATTGTTGGGCAAAGTCATTTCTAGAGATCGGATAAGTGATTAACAGGGTTGGCAAAGTCATTACAATTGTTGGGCAGAGTCATTTTAGAATTCGGATAAGTGATAAACAGTTGTTGGCAAAGTCATTACAATTGTTGGGCAAAGTCACTTTTAGAGGTCGGATAAGTGATTAACAGTGGTTTGCAAAGTCATTTCAATTGTTGGGCAAAGTCATTTTTAGAGTTCGGATAATTTATTAACAGTGGTTGGCAAAGTCATTACAATTGTTGGGCAAAGTCATTTCTAGAGATCGGATAAGTGATTAACAGTGGTTGGCAAAGTAATTACAATTTTTGGGCAAAGTCATTTTATGAGTTCGGATAAGTGATTAACAGTGGTTGGCAAATTCATTACAATTGTTGGGCAAAGTTATTTCTAGAGATCGGATAAGTGATTAACAGTGGTTGGCAAAGTCATTACAATTGTTGGGCAAAGTAATCTTAGAGGTCGGATAGGTGATTAACAGTGGTTGGCAAAGTCATTACAATTGTTAGGCAAAGTAATTTTTAGAGTTCGGAAAAGTGATTAACAGTGGTTGGCAAAGTCATTACAATTGTTGGGCAAAGTCATTTTAGAATTCGGATAAGTGATTAACAGTGGTTGGCAAAGTCATTACAATTGTTGGGCTAAGTCATTTTTTGAGGTCGGATAAGTGATTACAGTGGTTTGCAAAGTCATTACAATTGTTGGGCAAAGTCATTTTTAGAGTTCGGATAAGTTATTAACAGTGGTTGGCAAAGTCATTACAATTGTTGGGCAAAGTCATTTCTAGAGTTCGGATAAGTGATTTACAGTGGTTGGCAAAGTCATTACAATTGTTGGGCAAAGTCTTTTTTAGAGGTCGGATAAGTGATTAACAGTGGTTTGCAAAGTCATTACAAATTTTGGGCAAAGTCATTTCTAGGAATCGGATAAGTGATTTACAGTGGTTGGCAAATTCATTACAATTGTTGGGCAAACTCATTTCTTGAGATCGGATAAATGATTAACAGTGGTTTGCATAGTCATTTCAATTGTTGGGAAAAGTCATTTTTAGAGTTCGGATAATTTATTAACAGTGGTTGGCAAAGTCATTACAATTGTTGGGCAAAGTCTTTTTTAGAGGTCGGATAAGTGATTAACAGTGGTTGGCAAAGTCATTACAATTGTTGGGCAAAGTCTTTTTTAGAGGTCGGATAAGTGATTAACAGTGGTTGGCAAAGTCATTTCAATTGTTGGGCAAAGTCATTTTTAGAGTTCGGATAATTTATTAACAGTGGTTGGCAAAGTCATTACAATTGTTGGGTCAAGTCTTTTTTAGAGGTCGGATAAGTGATTAACAGTGGTTGGCAAAGTCATTACAAATTTGGGCAAAGTCATTTCTAGAGATCGGATAAGTGATTTACAGTGGTTGGCAAATTCATTACAATTGTTGGGCAAAGTCATTTCTTGAGATCGGATAAGTGATTAACAGTGGTTGGCAAAGTCATTACAATTGTTGGGCAAAGTCATTTTTAGAGTTCGGATAAGTTATTCACAATTGTTGGGCAAAGTCATTTTTAGAGGTCGGATAAGTGATTAACAGTGGTTGGCAAAGTCATTACAATTGTTGGGCAAAGTCATTTCTAGAGATCGGATAAGTTATTAACAGTGGTTGGCAAAGTAATTACAATTGTTGGGCAAAGTCATTCTTAGAGTTCGGATAATTTATTAACAGTGGTTGGCAAAGTCATTACAATTGTTGGGTCCAAGTCTTTTTTAGAGGTCGGATAAGTGATTAACAGTGGTTGGCAAAGTCATTACAAATTTTGGGCAAAGTCATTTCTAGAGATCGGATAAGTGATTTACAGTGGTTGGCAAATTCATTACAATTGTTGGGCAAAGTCATTTCTTGAGATCGGATAAGTGATTAACAGTGGTTGGCAAAGTCATTACAATTGTTGGGCAAAGTCATTTTTAGAGTTCGGATAAGTTATTCACAATTGTTGGGCAAAGTCATTTTTAGAGGTCGGATAAGTGATTAACAGTGGTTGGCAAAGTCATTACAATTGTTGGGCAAAGTCATTTTTAGAGTTCGGATAAGTTATTAACAGTGGTTGGCAAAGTAATTACAATTGTTGGGCAAAGTCATTTTTAGAGTTCGGATAATTTATTAACAGTGGTTGGCAAAGTCATTACAATTGTTGGGTCAAGTCTTTTTTAGAGGTCGGATAAGTGATTAACAGTGGTTGGCAAATTCATTACAATTGTTGGGCAAAGTCATTTTTAGAGTTCGGATAAGTAATTAATAATTGTTGGGCAAAGTCATTTTTAGAGGTCGGATTAGTGATTAACAGTGGTTGGCAAAGTCATTACAATTGTTGGGCAAAGTCATTTTTAGAGTTCGGATAAGTTATTAACAGTGGTTGGCAAAGTCAATACAATTGTTGGGCAAAGTCATTTTTAGAGTTCTGATAAGTTATTAACAGTGGTTGGCAAAGTCAATACAATTGTTGGGCAAAGTCATTTCTAGAGATCGGATAGGTGATTAACAGTTGTCGGCAAGTCATTACAATTGTTGGGAAAAGTCTTTTTTAGAGGTCGGATAAGTGATTAACAGTCGTTGGCAAAGTCATTACAATTTTTGGGCAAAGTCATTTTTAGAGATCGGATAAGTGATTTACATTGGTTGGCAAATTCATTACAATTGTTGGGCAAAGTCATTTCTAGAGATCGGATTAGTGATTTATAGTGGTTGGCAAAGTCATTACAATTGTTGGGCAAAGTCATTTTTAGAGTTCGGATAAGTTATTAACAGTGGTTGGCAAAGTCAATACAATTGTTGGGCAAAGTCATTTCTTGAGATCGGATAAGTGATTAACAGTGGTTGGCAAAGTCATTACAATTGTTGGGCAAAGTCATTTTTAGAGTTCGGATAAGTTATTCACAATTGTTGGGCAAAGTCATTTTTAGAGGTCGGATAAGTGATTAACAGTGGTTGGCAAAGTCATTACAATTGTTGGGCAAAGTCATTTTTAGAGTTCGGATAAGTTATTAACAGTGGTTGGCAAAGTCAATACAATTGTTGGGCAAAGTCATTTTTAGAGTTCTGATAAGTTATTAACAGTGGTTGGCAAAGTCATTACAATTGTTGGGCAAAGTCATTTCTAAAATCGGATAAGTGATTAACAGTGGTTGGCAAAGTAATTACAATTGTTGGGCAAAGTCATTTTTAGAGTTCGGATAATTTATTAACAGTGGTTGGCAAAGTCATTACAATTGTTGGGTCAAGTCTTTTTTAGAGGTCGGATAAGTGATTAACAGTGGTTGGCAAATTCATTACAATTGTTGGGCAAAGTCATTTTTAGAGTTCGGATAAGTTATTAATAATTGTTGGGCAAAGTCATTTTTAGAGGTCGGATAAGTGATTAACAGTGGTTGGCAAAGTCATTACAATTGTTGGGCAAAGTCATTTTTAGAGTTCGGATAAGTTATTAACAGTGGTTGGCAAAGTCAATACAATTGTTGGGCAAAGTCATTTTTAGAGTTCTGATAAGTTATTAACAGTGGTTGGCAAAGTCAATACAATTGTTGGGCAAAGTCATTTCTAGAGATCGGATAGGTGATTAACAGTTGTCGGCAAAGTCATTACAATTGTTGGGAAAAGTCTTTTTAGAGGTCGGATAAGTGATTAACAGTCGTTGGCAAAGTCATTACAATTTTTGGGCAAAGTCATTTTTAGAGATCGGATAAGTGATTTACATTGGTTGGCAAATTCATTACAATTGTTGGGCAAAGTCATTTCTAGAGATCGGATTAGTGATTTATAGTGGTTGGCAAAGTCATTACAATTGTTGGGCAAAGTCATTTTTAGAGTTCGGATAAGTTATTAACAGTGGTTGGCAAAGTCAATACAATTGTTGGGCAAAGTCATTTTTAGAGTTCTGATAAGTTATTACAGTGGTTGGCAAAGTCATTACAATTGTTGGGCAAAGTCATTTCTAGAGATCGGATAGGTGATTAACAGTTGTCGGCAAAGTCATTACAATTGTTGGGAAAAGTCTTTTTTAGAGGTCGGATAAGTGATTAACAGTCGTTGGCAAAGTCATTACAATTTTTGGGCAAAGTCATTTCTAGAGATCGGATAAGTGATTTACATTGGTTGGCAAATTCATTACAATTGTTGGGCAAAGTCATTTCTAGAGATCGGATAAGTGATTAACAGTGGTTGGCAAAGTCATTACAATTGTTGGGCAAAGTCATTTTAGAGTTCGGATAAGAGATTAAAAGTGATTACAAAGTCATTACAATTGTTGGGCAAAGAAATTTTAGAGGTCGGATAGGTGATTAACAGTGGTTGGCAAAGTCTTTTCTATTGTGGGCAAAGTCATTTTTAGGGGTCGGATAAGTGATTAACAGTGTGTTTCAAAGTCATTACAATTTTTAAGGAAAGTCATTTTTAGAGTCCGGATAAGTGATTAAAAGTGGTTGGCAAGGTCATTATAATTGTTGGGCAAAGTCATTTTAGAGTTCGGATAAGTTATTAACAGTGGTTTGCAAAGTCATTACAATAGTTGGGCAAAGTCATTTTAGAGTTCGGATAAGTGATTAACAGTGGTTGGCAAGGTCATTACAATTGTTGGGCAAAGTCATTTCTAGAGATCGGATAAATGATTAACAGAGGTTGGCAAAGTCATTACAATTGTTGGGCAAAGTCATTTTTAGAGGACGGATAAGTGATTAACAGTGGTTAGCAAAGTCATTACAATTGTTGGGCAAAGTCATTTTTAGAGTTCGGATAAGTTATTAACAGTGGTTGGCAAAGTCAATACAATTGTTGGGCAAAGTCATTTTTATAGTTCTGATAAGTTATTAACAGTGGTTAGCAAAGTCAATACAATTGTTGGGCAAAGTCATTTTTAGAGTACGGATAAGTGATTAACAGGGTTGGCAAAGTCATTATAATTGTTGGGCAAAATCATTTCTAGAGATCGGATAGGTGATTAACAGTTGTCGGCAAAGTCATTACAATTGTTGGGCAAAGTCATTTCTAGAGATCGGATAAGTGATTTACAGTGGTTGGCAAATTCATTACAATTGTTGGGCAAAGTCATTTCTAGAGATCGGATAAGTGATTAAAGTGATTACAAAGTCATTACAATTGTTGGGCAAAGTAATTTTTAGAGGTCGGATAGGCTATTAACAGTGGTTGGCAAAGTCAATACAATTGTTGGGCAAAGTCATTTTTAGAGTTCTGATAAGTTATTAACAGTGGTTGGCAAAGTCATTACAATTGTTGGGCAAAGTCATTTCTAGAGATCGGATAGGTGATTAACAGTTGTCGGCAAAGTCATTACAATTGTTGGGAAAAGTCTTTTTTAGAGGTCGGATAAGTGATTAACAGTCGTTGGCAAAGTCATTACAATTTTTGGGCAAAGTCATTTCTAGAGATCGGATAAGTGATTTACATTGGTTGGCAAATTCATTACAATTGTTGGGCAAAGTCATTCTAGAGATCGGATAAGTGATTAACAGTGGTTGGCAAAGTCATTACAATTGTTGGGCAAAGTCATTTTTAGAGTTCGGATAAGAGATTAAAAGTGATTACAAAGTCATTACAATTGTTGGGCAAAGAAATTTTTAGAGGTCGGATAGGTGATTAACAGTGGTTGGCAAAGTCTTTTCTATTGTTGGGCAAAGTCATTTTTAGGGGTCGGATAAGTGATTAACAGTGTGTTTCAAAGTCATTACAATTTTTAAGGAAAGTCATTTTTAGAGTCCGGATAAGTGATTAAAAGTGGTTGGCAAGGTCATTATATTGTTGGGCAAAGTCATTTTTAGAGTTCGGATAAGTTATTAACAGTGGTTTGCAAAGTCATTACAATAGTTGGGCAAAGTCATTTTTAGAGTTCGGATAAGTGATTAACAGTGGTTGGCAAGGTCATTACAATTGGTTGGGCAAAGTCATTTCTAGAGATCGGATAAATGATTAACAGAGGTTGGCAAAGTCATTACAATTGTTGGGCAAAGTCATTTTTAGAGGACGGATAAGTGATTAACAGTGGTTAGCAAAGTCATACAATTGTTGGGCAAAGTCATTTTTAGAGTTCGGATAAGTTATTAACAGTGGTTGGCAAAGTCAATACAATTGTTGGGCAAAGTCATTTTATAGTTCTGATAAGTTATTAACAGTGGTTAGCAAAGTCAATACAATGTTGGGCAAAGTCATTTTTAGAGTACGGATAAGTGATTAACAGTGGTTGGCAAAGTCATTATAATTGTTGGGCAAAATCATTTCTAGAGATCGGATAGGTGATTAACAGTTGTCGGCAAAGTCATTACAATTGTTGGGCAAAGTCATTTCTAGAGATCGGATAAGTGATTTACAGTGGTTGGCAAATTCATTACAATTGTTGGGCAAAGTCATTTCTAGAGATCGGATAAGTGATTAAAAGTGATTACAAAGTCATTACAATTGTTGGGCAAAGTAATTTTTAGAGGTCGGATAGGCTATTAACAGTGGTTGGCAAAGTCATTACAATTGTTGGGCAAAGTCATTTTTAGAGTTCGGAAAAGTGATTAACAGTGGTTGGCAATGTCATTACAATTGTTGGTCAAAGTCATTTTTAGAATTCGGATAAGTGATTAACAGTGGTAGGCAAAGTCATTACAATTGTTGGGCAAAGTCATTTTTAGAGGTCGGATAAGTGATTAACAGTGGTTTGCAAAGTCATTACAATTGTGGGCAAAGTCATTTTAGAGTTCGGATAAGTTATTAACAGTGGTTGGCAAAGTCATTACAATTGTTGGGCAAAGTCATTTCTAGAGATCGGATAAGTGATTAACAGTTGTCGGCAAAGTCATTACAATTGTTGGGCAAAGTCTTTTTTAGAGGTCGGATAAGTGATTAACAGCGGTTGGCAAAGTCATTACAATTTTTGGGCCAAGTCATTTCTAGAGATCGAATAAGTGATTAACAGTGGTTGGCAAAGTCATTACAATTGTTGGGCAAAGTCATTTCTAGAGAACGGATAAGTGATTAACTGTGGTTGGCAAAGTCATTACAATTGTTGGGCAGAGTCATTTTTAGAATTCGGATAAGTGATAAACAGTTGTTGGCAAAGTCATTACAATTGTTGGGCAAAGTCACTTTTAGAGGTCGGATAAGTGATTAACAGTGGTTTGCAAAGTCATTTCAATTGTAGGGCAAAGTCATTTTTAGAGATCGGATAAGTGATTTACAGTGGTTGGCAAATTCATTACAATTGTTGGGCAAACTCATTTCTTGAGATCGATAAATGATTAACAGTGGTTTGCATAGTCATTTCAATTTTTGGGAAAAGTCATTTCTAGAGTTCGGATAATTTATTAACAGTGGTTGGCAAAGTCATTACAATTGTTGGGCAAAGTCTTTTTTAGAGGTCGGATAAGTGATTAACAGTGGTTGGCAAAGTCATTTCAATTGTTGGGCAAAGTCATTTTTAGAGTTCGGATAATTAATTAACAGTGGTTGGCAAAGTCATTACAATTGTTGGGCAAAGTCATTTCTAGAGATCGGATAAGTGATTAACAGTGGTTGGCAAAGTAATTACAATTGTTGGGCAAAGTCATTTTTAGAGTTCGGATAATTTATTAACAGTGGTTGGCAAAGTCATTACAATTGTTGGGTCAAGTCTTTTTAGAGGTCGGATAAGTGATTAACAGTGGTTGGCAAAGTCATTACAAATTTTGGGCAAAGTCATTTCTAGAGATCGGATAAGTGATTTACAGTGGTTGGCAAATTCATTACAATTGTTGGGCAAAGTCATTTCTTGAGATCGGATAAGTGATTAACAGTGGTTGGCAAAGTCATTACAATTGTTGGGCAAAGTCATTTTTAGAGTTCGGATAAGTTATTAACAATTGTTGGGCAAAGTCATTTTTAGAGGTCGGATAAGTGATTAACAGTGGTTGGCAAAGTCATTACAATTGTTGGGCAAAGTCATTTTTAGAGTTCGGATAAGTTATTAACAGTGGTGGCAAAGTCAATACAATTGTTGGGCAAAGTCATTTCTAGAGATCGGATAAGTGATTTACAATGGTTGGCAAATTCATTACAATTGTTGGGCAAAGTCATTTCTTGAGATTGGATAAGTGATTAACAGTGGTTGGCAAAGTCATTACAATTGTTGGGCAAAGTCATTTTTAGAGGTCGGATAAGTTATTAACAGTGGTTTGCAAAGTCATTTCAATTGTTGGGAAAAGTCATTTTTAGAGTTCGGATAATTTATTAACAGTGGTTGGCAAAGTCATTACAATTGTTGGGCAAAGTCATTTCTAGAGATCGGATAAGTGATTAACAGTGGTTGGCAAAGTCATTACAATTGTTGGGCAAAGTCATTTCTACAGTTCGGATAAGTGATTAACAGTGGTTGGCAAAGTCATTACAATTGTTGGGCAAAGTCATTTCTACAGTTCGGATAGGTGATTAACAGCGGTTGGCAAAGTCATTACAATTGTTGGGCAAAGTCATTTCTAGAGTTCGGATTAGTGATTTACAGTGGTTGGCAAAGTCAATACAATTGTTGGGCAAAGTCATTTTTAGAGTTCTGATAAGTTATTAACAGTGGTTGGCAAAGTCAATACAATTGTTGGGCAAAGTCATTTCTAGAGATCGGATAAGTGATTTACAATGGTTGGCAAATTCATTACAATTGTTGGGCAAAGTCATTTCTTGAGATCGGATAAGTGATTAACAGTGGTTGGCAAAGTCATTATAATTGTTGGGCAAAGTCCATTTTAGAATTCGGATAAGTGATAACAGTGGTTTGCAAAGTCATTTCAATTGTTGGGAAAAGTCATTTTTAGAGTTCGGATAATTTATTAACAGTGGTTGGCAAAGTCATTTCAATTGTTGGGCAAAGTCATTTCTAGAGATCGGATAAGTGATTAACAGTGGTTGGCAAAGTAATTACAATTGTTGGGCAAAGTCATTTTTAGAGTTCGGATAAGTGATTAACAGTGGTTGGCAAAGTCATTACAATTGTTGGGCAAAGTCATTTCTACAGTTCGGATAGGTGATTAACAGCGGTTGGCAAAGTCATTACAATTGTTGGGCAAAGTCATTTCTAGAGATCGGATAAGTGATTAACAGTGGTTGGCAAAGTCATTACAATTGTTGGGCAAAGTCATTTTTAGAGGTCGGATAAGTTATTAAGGGTGGTTTGCAAAGTCAATACAATTGTTGGGCAAAGTCATTCTAGAGTTCGGATAAGTGATTTACAGTGGTTGGCAAAGTCATTACAATTGTTGGGCAAAGTCATTTCTAGAGTTCGGATAAGTGATTTACAGTGGTTGGCAAAGTAATTACAATTGTTGGGCAAAGTCATTTTTAGAGTTCGGATAAGTGATTAACAGTGGTTGGCAAAGTCATTACAATTGTTGGGCAAAGTCATTTCTACAGTTCGGATAGGTGATTAACAGCGGTTGGCAAAGTCATTACAATTGTTGGGCAAAGTCATTTCTAGAGTTCGGATTAGTGATTTACAGTGGTTGGCAAAGTCAATACAATTGTTGGGCAAAGTCATTTTTAGAGTTCTGATAAGTTATTAACAGTGGTTGGCAAAGTCAATACAATTGTTGGGCAAAGTCATTTCTAGAGATCGGATAAGTGATTTACAATGGTTGGCAAATTCATTACAATTGTTGGGCAAAGTCATTCTTGAGATCGGATAAGTGATTAACAGTGGTTGGCAAAGTCATTATAATTGTTGGGCAAAGTCATTTTTAGAATTCGGATAAGTGATTAACAGTGGTTTGCAAAGTCATTTCAATTGTTGGGAAAAGTCATTTTTAGAGTTCGGATAATTTATTAACAGTGGTTGGCAAAGTCATTTCAATTGTTGGGCAAAGTCATTTCTAGAGATCGGATAAGTGATTAACAGTGGTTGGCAAAGTAATTACAATTGTTGGGCAAAGTCATTTTTAGAGTTCGGATAAGTGATTAACAGTGGTTGGCAAAGTCATTACAATTGTTGGGCAAAGTCATTTCTACAGTTCGGATAGGTGATTAACAGCGGTTGGCAAAGTCATTACAATTGTTGGGCAAAGTCATTTCTAGAGATCGGATAAGTGATTAACAGTGGTTGGCAAAGTAATTACAATTGTTGGGCAAATACATTTTTAGAGTTCGGATAAGTGATTAACAGTGGTTGCAAATTCATTACAATTTTTGGGCAAAGTCATTTCTAGAGATCGGATAAGTGATTAACAGTGGTTGGCAAAGTCATTACAATTGTTGGGCAAAGTAATTTTTAGAGATCGGATAAGTGATTAACAGTGGTTGGCAAAGTAATTACAATTGTTGGGCAAAGTCATTTTTAGAGTTCGGATAAGTGATTAACAGTGGTTTGGCAAATTCATTACAATTGTTGGGCAAATTCATTTCTAGAGATCGGATAAGTGATTAACAGTGGTTGGCAAAGTCATTACAATTTTTGGGCTAAGTCATTTCTAGAGATCGGATAAGTGATTTACAGTGGTTGGCAAATTCATTACAATTGTTGGGCAAAGTCATTTCTAGAGATCGGATAAGTGATTAACAGTGGTTGGCAAAGTCATTACAATTGTTGGGCAAAGTAATTTTTAGAGTTCGGATAAGAGATTTACAGTGATTACAAAATCATTACAATTGTTGGGCAAAGTAATTTTTAGAGGTCGGATAGGTGATTTACAGTGGTTGGCAAATTCATTACAATTGTTGGGCAAAGTCATTTTAGAGTTCGGATAATTTATTAACAGTGTTTGGCAAAGTCATTACAATTGTTGGGCAAAGTCATTTCTAGAGATCGGATAAGTGATTAACAGTGGTTGGCAAGTCATTACAATTTTTGGGCAAAGTCATTTCTAGTGATCGGATAAGTGATTAACAATGGTTGGCAAATTCATTACAATTGTTGGGCAAAGTCATTTCTTGAGATCGGATAAGTGATTAACAGTGGTTGGCAAAGTCATTACAATTGTTGGGCAAAGTCATTTTTAGAGGTCGGATAAGTGATTAACAGTGGTTTGCAAAGTCATTACAATTGTTGGGCAAAGTCATTTTTAGAGTTCGGATAAGTTATTAACAGTGGTTGGCAAAGTCATTACAATTGTTGGGCAAAGTCATTTCTAGAGTTCGGATAATTTATTAACAGTGGTTGGCAAAGTCAGTACAATTGTTGGGTCAAGTCTTTTTTAGAGGTCGGATAAGTGATTTACAGTGGTTGGCAAATTCATTACAATTGTTGGGCAAAGTCATTTCTTGAGATCGGATAAGTGATTAACAGTGGTTGGCAAAGTCATTACAATTGTTGGGCAAAGTCATTTTTAGAGTTCGGATAAGTTATTAACAATTGTTGGGCGAAGTCATTTTAGAGGTCGGATAAGTGATTAACAGTGGTTGGCAAAGTCATTACAATTGTTGGGCAAAGTCATTTTTAGAGTTCGGATAAGTTATTAACAGTTTTTGGCAAAGTCAATACAATTGTTGGGCAAGTCATTTTTAGAGTTCTGATAAGTTATTAACAGTGGTTGGCAAGTCAATACAATTGTTGGGCAAAGTCATTTCTAGAGATCGGATAAGTGATTTACAATGGTTGGCAAATTCATTACAATTGTTGGGCAAAGTCATTTCTTGAGATCGGATAAGTGATTAACAGTGGTTGGCAAAGTCATTACAATTGTTGGGCAAAGTCATTTTTAGAGGTCGGATAAGTTATTAACAGTGGTTGGCAAAGTCATTACAATTGTTGGGCAAAGTCATTTCTAGATATCAGATAAGTGATTAACGTGGTTGGCAAAGTCATTACAATTGTGGGCAAAGTCATTTTTAAAATTCGGATAAGTGATTAACAGTGGTTGGCAAAGTCATTACAATTGTTGGGCAAAGTCATTTTTCGAGGTCGGATAAGTGATTAACAGTGGTTTGCAAAGTCATTACAATTGTTGGGCAAAGTCATTTTTAGAGTTCGGATAAGTTATTAACAGTGGTTGGTAAAATCATTACAATTGTTGGGCAAAGTCATTTCTAGAGTTCGGATTAGTGATTAACAGTGGTTGGCAAAGTCATTACAATTGTTGGGCAAAGTCATTTTTCGAGGTCGGATAAGTGATTAACAGTGGTTTGCAAAGTCATTACAATTGTTGGGCAAGTCATTTTTAGAGTTCGGATAAGTTATTAACAGTGGTTGGTAAAATCATTACAATTGTTGGGCAAAGTCATTTCTAGAGTTCGGATTATGATTTACAGTGGTTGGCAAAGTCATTACAATTGTTGGGCAAAGTCATTTCTAGAGATCGGATAAGTGATTTACAATGGTTGGCAAATTCATTACAATTGTTGGGCAAAGTCATTTCTTGAGATCGGATAAGTGATTAACAGTGGTTGGCAAAGTCAGTACAATTGTTGGGCAAAGTCATTTTTAGAGGTCCGGATAAGTTTATTAACAGTGGTTGGCAAAGTCATTACAATTGTTGGCAAAGTCATTTCTAGATATCAGATAAGTGATTAACAGTGGGTTGGCAAAGTCATTACAATTGTTGGGCAAAGTCATTTTTAAATTCGGATAAGTGATTAACAGTGGTTGGCAAAGTCATTACAATTGTTGGGCAAAGTCATTTTGCGAGGTCGGATAAGTGATTACAGTGGTTGCAAAGTCATTACAATTGTGTGGGCAAAGTCATTTCGAGAGATCGGATAAGTGATTTACAATGGTTGGCAAATTCATTACAATTGTTGGGCAAAGTCATTCTTGAGATCGATAAGTGATTAACAGTGGTTGGCAAAGTCATTACAATTGTTGGGCAAAGTCATTTTTAGAGGTCGGATAAGTTATTAACAGTGGTTGGCAAAGTCATTACAATTGTTGGGCAAAGTCATTTCTAGATATCAGATAAGTGATTAACAGTGGTTGGCAAAGTCATTACAATTGTTGGGCAAAGTCATTTTAAAATTCGGATAAGTGATTAACAGTGGTTGGCAAAGTCATTACAATTGTTGGGCAAAGTCATTTTCGAGGTCGGATAAGTGATTAACAGTGGTTTGCAAAGTCATTACAATTGTTGGGCAAAGTCATTTTTAGAGTTCGGATAAGTTATTAACAGTGGTTGGTAAATCATTACAATTGTTGGGCAAGTCATTTCTAGAGTTCGGATTAGTGATTTACAGTGGTTGGCAAAGTCATTACAATTGTTGGGCAAGTCTTTTTTAGAAGTCGGATAAGTGATTAACATGGTTGGCAAAGTCATTACAAATTTGGGCAAAGTCATTTCTAGAGATCGGATAAGTGATTTACAGTGGTTGGCAAAGTCATTACAATTGTTGGGCAGAGTCTTTTCTAGAGATCGGACAAGTGATTAACATTGGTTGGCAAAGTTATTACAATTGTTGGGCAAAGTCATTTTTAGAGGTCGGATTAGTGATTAACAGTGGTTGGCAAAGTCATTACAATTTTTGGGAAAAGTCATTTTTAGAGTCCGGATAAGTGATTAACAGTGGTTGGCAAAGTCATTACACATTGTTGGGCAAAGTCATTTCTAGAGATCGGATAAGTGATTAACAGTGGTCTGCAAAGTAATTACAATTGTTGGGCAAAGTCATTTTTAGAGTTCGGATAAGTGATTAACAGTGGTTGGCAAAGTCATTACAATTGTTGGGCAAAGTCATTTCTAGAGTTCGGATAGGTGATTAACAGCGGTTGGCAAAGTCATTACAATTGTTGGGCAAAGTCATTTCTAGAGATCGGATAAGTGATTAACAGTGGTTGGCAAAGTAATTACAATTGTTGGGCAAAGTCATTTTTAGAGTTCGGATAAGTTATTAACAGTGGTTGGCAAAGTCAATACAATTGTTGGGCAAAGTCATTTCTAGAGATCGGATAAGTGATTTACAATGGTTGGCAAATTCATTACAATTGTTGGGCAAAGTCATTTCTTGAGATCGGATAAGTGATTAACAGTGGTTGGCAAAGTCATTACAATTGTTGGGCAAAGTCATTTTTAGAGGTCGGATAAGTTATTAACAGTGGTTGGCAAAGTCATTACAAATTGTTGGGCAAAGTCATTTCTAGATATCAGATAAGTGATTAACAGTGGTTGGCAAAGTCATTACAATTGTTGGGCAAAGTCATTTTTAGAATTCGGATAAGTGATTAACAGTGGTTGGCAAAGTCATTACAATTGTTGGGCAAAGTCATTTTTCGAGGTCGGATAAGTGATTAACAGTGGTTTGCAAGTCATTACAATTGTTGGGCAAAGTCATTTTAGAGTTCGGATAAGTTATTAACAGTGGTTGGCAAAATCATTACAATTGTGGGCAAAGTAATTTCTAGAGTTCGGATTAGTGATTTACAGTGGTTGGCAAAGTCATTACAATTGTTGGGCAAAGTCTTTTTAGAAGTCGGATAAGTGATTAACAGTGGTTGGCAAAGTCATTACAAATTTGGGCAAAGTCATTTCTAGAGATCGGATAAGTGATTTACAGTGGTTGGCAAAGTCATTACAATTTTTGGGAAAAGTCATTTCTAGAGATCGGACAAGTGATTAACATTGGTTGGCAAAGTTATTACAATTGTTGGGCAAAGTCATTTTTAGAGGTCGGATTAGTGATTAACAGTGGTTGGCAAAGTCATTACAATTTTTGGGAAAAGTCATTTTTAGAGTCCGGATAAGTGATTAACAGTGGTTGGCAAAGTCATTACAATTGTTGGGCAAAGTCATTTCTAGAGATCGGATAAGTGATTAACAGTGGTCTGCAAAGTAATTGCAATTGTTGGGCAAAGTCATTTTTAGAGTTCGGATAAGTGATTAACAGTGGTTGGCAAAGTCATTACAATTGTTGGGCAAAGTCATTTCTAGAGTTCGGATAGGTGATTAACAGCGGTTGGCAAAGTCATTACAATTGTTGGGCAAAGTCATTTCTAGAGATCGGATAAGTGATTAACAGTGGTTGGCAAAGTAATTACAATTGTTGGGCAAAGTCATTTTTTAGAGTTCGGATAAGTGATTAACAGTGGTTGGCAAATTCATTACAATTGTTGGGCAAAGTCATTTCTAGAGATCGGATAAGTGATTAACAGTGGTTGGCAAAGTCATAACAATTGTTGGGCAAAGTAATTTTTAGAGATCGGATAAGTGATTAACAGTGGTTGGCAAAGTAATTACAATTGTTGGGCAAAGTCATTTTTAGAGTTCGGATAAGTGATTAACAGTGGTTGGCAAATTCATTACAATTGTTGGGCAAATTCATTTCTAGAGATCGGATAAGTGATTAACAGTGGTTGGCAAAGTCATTACAATTTTTGGGCTAAGTCATTTCTAGAGATCGGATAAGTGATTTACAGTGGTTGGCAAATTCATTACAATTGTTGGGCAAAGTCATTTCTAGAGATCGGATAAGTGATTAACAGTGGTTAGCAAAGTCATTACAATTGTTGGGCAAAGTAATTTTTAGAGTTCGGATAAGAGATTTACAGTGATTACAAAGTCATTACAATTGTTGGGCAAAGTAATTTTTAGAGGTCGGATAGGTGATTTACAGTGGTTGGCAAATTCATTACAATTGTTGGGCAAAGTCATTTCTAGAGTTCGGATTAGTGATTTACAGTGGTTGGCAAAGTCATTACAATTGTTGGGCAAAGTCTTTTTAGAAGTCGGATAAGTGATTAACAGTGGTTGGCAAAGTCATTACAAATTTTGGGCAAAGTCATTTCTAGAGATCGGATAAGTGATTTACAGTGGTTGGCAAAGTCATTACAGGGCAAAGTCATTTTTAGAGTTCGGATAAGTTATTAACAGTGGTTGGCAAAGTCATTACAATTGTTGGGCAAAGTCATTTCTAGATATCAGATAAGTCATTAACAGTGGTTGGCAAAGTCATTACAATTGTTGGGCAAAGTCATTTTTAGAGGTCGGATAAGTGATTAACAGTGGTTTGCAAAGTCATTACAATTGTTGGGCAAAGTCATTTTAGAGTTCGGATAAGTTATTTACATTGGTTGGCAAAGTCATTACAATTGTTGGGCAAAGTCATTTCTAGAGATCGGATAAGTGATTTACAGTTGTCGGCAAAAGTCATTACAATTGTTGGGCAAATTCTTTTTTAGAGGTCGGATAAGTGATTTACAGTGGTTGGCAAAGTCATTAAAATTGCTGGGCAAAGTCATTTTTCGAGGTCGGATAAGTGATTAACAGTGGTTTGCAAAGTCATTACAATTGTTGGGCAAAGTCATTTTTAGAGTTCGGATAAGTTATTAACAGTGGTTGGCAAAGTCAATACAATTGTTGGGCAAAGTCATTTCTAGAGTTCGGATAAGTGATTACAGTGGTTGGCGAAGTCATTACAATTGTTGGGCAAAGTCATTTCTAGAGTTCGGATAAGTGATTTACAGTGGTTGGCAAAGTCATTACAATTGTTGGGCAAAGTCTTTTTTAGAGGTCGGATAAGTGATTAACAGTGGTTGGCAAAGTCATTACAAATTTTGGGCAAAGTCATTTCTAGAGATCGGATAAGTGATTTACAGTGGTTGGCAAATTCATTACAATTGTTGGGCAAAGTCATTTCTTGAGATCGGATAAGTGATTAACAGTGGTTGGCAAAGTCATTACAATTGTTGGGCAAAGTCATTTTTAGAGTTCGGATAAGTTATTAACAGTGGTTGGCAAAGTCATTAAAATTGTTGGGCAAAGTCATTTCTAGATATCAGATAAGTGATTAACAGTGGTTGGCAAAGTCATTACAATTGTTGGGCAAAGTCTTTTTTAGAGGTCGGATAAGTGATTAACAGTGGTTGGCAAAGTCATTACAAATTTTGGGCAAAGTCATTTCTAGAGATCGGATAAGTGATTTACAGTGGTTGGCAAATTCATTACAATTGTTGGGCAAAGTCATTTCTTGAGATCGGATAAGTGATTAACAGTGGTTGGCAAAGTCATTACAATTGTTTGGGCAAAGTCATTTTTAGAGTTCGGATAAGTTATTAACAGTGGTTGGCAAAGTCATTAAAATTGTTGGGCAAAGTCATTTCTAGATATCAGATAAGTGATTAACAGTGGTTGGCAAAGTCATTACAATTGTTGGGCAAAAACATTTTTAGAGTTCGGATAAGTGATTAACAGTGGTTGGCAAAGTCATTACAATTGTTGGGCAAATTCTTTTTTAGAGTTCGGATAAGTTATTAACAGTGGTTGGCAAAGTCAATACAATTGTTGGGCAAAGTCATTTCTAGAGTTCGGATAAGTGATTTACAGTGGTTGGCAAAGTCATTACAATTGTTGGGCAAAGTCTTTTTTAGAGTTCGGATAAGTTATTAACAGTGGTTGGCAAAGTCATTACAATTGTTGGGCAAAGTCATTTCTAGAGATCGGATAAGTGATTTACAGTTGTCGGCAAAGTCATTACAATTGTTGGGCAAATTCTTTTTTAGAGGTCGGATAAGTGATTTACAGTGGTTGGCAAAGTCATAAAATTGCTGGGCAAAAGTCATTTTTCGAGGTCGGATAAGTTATTAACAGTGTTTTGCAAAGTCATTACAATTGTTGGGCAAAGTCATTTTTGAGGTCGGATAAGTGATTTACAGTGGTTGGCAAATTCATTACAATTGTTGGGCAAAGTCATTTTTAGAGTTCGGATAAGTTATTAACAGTGGTTGGCAAAGTCATTTCTATTGTTGGGCAGAGTCATTTTTAGGGGTCGGATAAGTGATTAACAGTGTGTGTCAAAGTCATTACAATTTTTAAGGAAAGACATTTTTAGAGTCCGAATAAGTGATAATAGTGGTTGGCAAGGTCATTAAAATTGTTGGGCAAAGTCATTTTTAGAGTTCGGATAAGTTATTAACAGTGGTTTGCAAAGTCATTACAATTGTTGGGCAAAGTCATTTTAGAGTTCGGATAAGTGATTAACAGTGGTTGGCAAGGTAATTACAATTGTTGGGCAAAGTCATTTCTAGAGATCGGATAAGTGATTAACTGTGGTTGGCAAAGTCATTACAATTGTTGGGGAAAGTCATTTCTAGAGATCGGATAAGTGATTAAAAGTGATTACAAAGTCATTACAATTGTTGGGCAAAGTAATTTTTAGAGTTCGGATAAATTATTAACAGTGGTTGGCAAAGTCATTACAATTGTTGGGCAAAGTCATTTTTAGAGTTCGGATAAGTTATTAACAGTGGTTTGCAAAGTCATTACAATTGTTGGGCAAAGTCATTTTTTGAGTTCGGATAAGTGATTAACAGTGGTTGGCAAAGTCATTACAATTGTTGGGCAAAGTCATTTTTAGAGGTCGGATAAGTTATTAACAGTGGTTGGCAAAGTCATTTCTAGAGATCGGATAAGTGATTTACAGTTGTCGGCAAGTCATTACAATTGTTGGGCAAAGTCATTTTTAGAGTTCGGATAAGTTATTAACAGTGGTTGGCAAAGTCATTACAATTGTTGGGCAAAGTCATTTCTAGATATCAGATAAATGATTAACAGTGGTTAGCAAAGTCATTACAATTGTTGGGCAAAGTCATTTTAGAGTTCGGATAAGTTATTAACAGTGGTTTGCAAAGTCATTACAATTGTTGGGCAAAGTCATTTTTAGAGTTCGGATAAGTGATTAACAGTGGTTGGCAAGGTAATTACAATTGTTGGGCAAAGTCATTTCTAGAGATCGGATAAATGATTAACAGAGGTTGGCAAAGTCATTACAATTGTTGGGCAAAGTAATTTCTAGAGATCGGATATGTGATTAAAAGTGATTACAAAGTCATTACAATTGTTGGGCAAAGTAATTTTTAGAGGTCGGATAAGTGATTTACAGTGGTTGGCAAATTCATTACAATTGTTGGGCAAAGTCATTTTTAGAGTTCGGATAAGTTATTAACAGTGGTTTGCAAAGTCATTACAATTGTTGGGCAAAGTCATTTTTTGAGTTCGGATAAGTGATTAACAGTGGTTGGCAAAGTCATTACAATTGTTGGGCAAAGTCATTTTTAGAGGTCGGATAAGTTATTAACAGTGGTTGGCAAAGTCATTTCTAGAGATCGGATAAGTGATTTACAGTTGTCGGCAAAGTCATTACAATTGTTGGGCAAAGTCATTTTTAGAGTTCGGATAAGTTATTAACAGTGGTTGGCGAAGTCATTACAATTGTTGGGCAAAGTCATTTCTAGATATCAGATAAGTGATTAACAGTGGTTAGCAAAGTCATTACAATTGTTGGGCGAAGTAATTTTTAGAGGTCGGATAAGTGATTTACAGTGGTTGGCAAATTCATTACAATTGTTGGGCAAAGTCATTTTTTGAGTTCGGATAAGTGATTAACAGTGGTTGGCAAAGTCATTACAATTGTTGGGCAAAGTCATTTTTAGAGGTCGGATAAGTTATTAACAGTGGTTGGCAAAGTCATTTCTAGAGATCGGATAAGTGATTTACAGTTGTCGGCAAAGTCATTACAATTGTTGGGCAAAGTCATTTTTAGAGTTCGGATAAGTTATTAACAGTGGTTGGCAAAGTCATTACAATTGTTGGGCAAAGTCATTTCTAGATATCAGATAAGTGATTAACAGTGGTTAGCAAAGTCATTACAATTGTTGGGCAAAGTCATTTTTAGAGTTCGGATAAGTTATTAACAGTGGTTTGCAAAGTCATTACAATTGTTGGGCAAAGTCATTTTTAGAGTTCGGATAAGTGATTAACAGTGGTTGGCAAGGTAATTACAATTGTTGGGCAAAGTCATTTCTAGAGATCGGATAAATGATTAACAGAGGTTGGCAAAGTCATTACAATTGTTGGGCAAAGTAATTTCTAGAGATCGGATATGTGATTAAAAGTGATTACAAAGTCATTACAATTGTTGGGCAAAGTAATTTTTAGAGGTCGGATAAGTGATTTACAGTGGTTGGCAAATTCATTACAATTGTTGGGCAAAGTCATTTTTAGAGTTCGGATAAGTTATTAACAGTGGTTTGCAAAGTCATTACAATTGTTGGGCAAAGTCATTTTTTGAGTTCGGATAAGTGATTAACAGTGGTTGGCAAAGTCATTACAATTGTTGGGCAAAGTCATTTTTAGAGGTCGGATAAGTTATTAACAGTGGTTGGCAAAGTCATTTCTAGAGATCGGATAAGTGATTTACAGTTGTCGGCAAAGTCATTACAATTGTTGGGCAAAGTCATTTTTAGAGTTCGGATAAGTTATTAACAGTGGTTGGCGAAGTCATTACAATTGTTGGGCAAAGTCATTTCTAGATATCAGATAAGTGATTAACAGTGGTTAGCTAAGTCATTACAATTGTTGGGCGAAGTAATTTTTAGAGGTCGGATAAGTGATTTACAGTGGTTGGCAAATTCATTACAATTGTTGGGCAAAGTCATTTTTAGAGTTCGGATAAGTTATTAACAGTGGTAAGCAAAGTCATTACAATTGTTGGGCGAAGTAATTTTTAGAGGTCGGATAAGTGATTTACAGTGGTTGGCAAATTCATTACAATTGTTGGGCAAAGTCATTTTTAGAGGTCGGATAAGTGATTTACAGTGGTTGGCAAATTCATTACAATTGTTGGGCAAAGTCATTTTTAGAGTTCGGATAAGTTATTAACAGTGGTTTGCAAAGTCATTACAATTGTTGGGCAAAGTCATTTTTTGAGTTCGGATAAGTGATTAACAGTGGTTGGCAAAGTCATTACAATTGTTGGGCAAAGTCATTTTTAGAGGTCGGATAAGTTATTAACAGTGGTTGGCAAAGTCATTACAATTGTTGGGCAAAGTCATTTCTAGATATCAGATAAGTGATTAACAGTGGTTAGCAAAGTCATTACAATTGTTGGGCGAAGTAATTTTTAGAGGTCGGATAAGTGATTTACAGTGGTTGGCAAATTCATTACAATTGTTGGGCAAAGTCATCTTTAGAGTTAGGATAAGTTATTAACAGTTGGTTGGCAAAGTCATTACAATTGTTGGGCAAAGTCATTTTTTGAGTTCGGATAAGTGATTAACAGTGGTTGGCAAAGTCATTACAATTGTTGGGCAAAGTCATTTTTAGAGGTCGGATAAGTTATTAACAGTGGTTGGCAAAGTCATTTCTAGAGGTCGGATAAGTGATTTACAGTGGTTGGCAAATTCATTACAATTGTTGGGCAAAGTCATTTTTAGAGTTCGGATAAGTTATTAACAGTGGTTTGCAAAGTCATTACAATTGTTGGGCAAAGTCATTTTTCTAGTTCGGATAAGTGATTAACAGTGGTTGGCAAAGTCATTACAATTGTTGGGCAAAGTCATTTTTAGAGGTCGGATAAGTGATTAACAGTGGTTGGCAAAGTCATTTCTATTGTTGGGCAGAGTCATTTTAGGGGTCGGATAAGTGATTAACAGTGTGTGTCAAAGTCATTACAATTTTAAGGAAAGACATTTTTAGAGTCCGAATAAGTGATTAATAGTGGTTGGCAAGGTCATTAAAATTGTTGGGCAAAGTCATTTTTAGAGTTCGGATAAGTTATTAACAGTGGTTTGCAAAGTCATTACAATTGTTGGGCAAAGTCATTTTTAGAGTTCGGATAAGTGATTAACAGTGGTTGGCAAGGTAATTACAATTGTTGGGCAAAGTCATTTCTAGAGATCGGATAAATGATTAACAGAGGTTGGCAAAGTCATTACAATTGTTGGGCAAAGTCATTTCTAGAGATCGGATAAGTGATTAAAAGTGATTACAAAGTCATTACAATTGTTGGGCAAAGTAATTTTTAGAGGTCGGATAGGTGATTAACAGTGGTTGGCAAAGTCATTACAATTGTTAGGCAAAGTCATTTTTAGAGTTCGGAAAAGTGATTAACAGTGGTTGGCAAAGTCATTACAATTGTTGGGCAAAGTCATTTTTAGAATTCGGATAAGTCATTAACAGTGGTAGGCAAAGTCATTACAATTGTTGGGCAAAGTCATTTTTAGAGGTCGGATAAGTGATTAACAGTGGTTTGCAAAGTCATTACAATTGTTGGGCAGAGTCATTTTTAGAGTTCGGATAAGTTATTAACAGTGGTTGGCAAAGTCATTACAATTGTTGGGCAAAGTCATTTTTAGAGGTCGGATAAGTGATTAACAGTTGTTGGCAAAGTCATTTCTATTGTTGGGCAGAGTCATTTTTAGGGGTCGGATAAGTGATTTACAGTGTGTGTCAAAGTCATTACAATTTTTAAGGAAAGTCATTTTAGAGTCCGGATAAGTGATTAATAGTGGTTGGCAAGGTCATTTAAATTGTTGGGCAAAGTCATTTTTAAAGTTCGGATAAGTGATTAACAGTGGTTGGCAAAGTCATTACAATTGTTGGGCAGAGTCATTTTTAGAATTCGGATAAGTGATTAACAGTGATTGGCAAAGTCATTACAATTGTTGGGCAATGTCATTTTTAGAGGTCGGATAAGTGATTACAGTGGTTTGCAAAGTCATTTCAATTGTTGGGCAAAGTCATTTTTAGAGTTCGGATAATTTATTAACAGTGGTTGGCAATTCATTACAATTGTTGGGCAAAGTCATTTTTAGAGTTCGGATAAGTTATTAACAGTGGTTTGCAAAGTCATTACAATTGTTGGGCAAAGTCATTTTTAGAGTTCGGATAAGTGATTAACAGTGGTTGGCAAGGTAATTACAATTGTTGGGCAAAGTCATTTCTAGAGATCGGATAAATGATTAACAGAGGTTGGCAAAGTCATTACAATTGTTGGGCAAAGTCATTTCTAGAGATCGGATAAGTGATTAAAAGTGATTACAAAGTCATTACAATTGTTGGGCAAAGTAATTTTTAGAGGTCGGAAAGGTGATTAACAGTGGTTGGCAAAGTCATTACAATTGTTAGGCAAAGTCATTTTTAGAGTTCGGAAAAGTGATTAACAGTGGTTGGCAAAGTCATTACAATTGTTGGGCAAAGTCATTTTTAGAATTCGGATAAGTCATTAACAGTGGTAGGCAAAGTCATTACAATTGTTGGGCAAAGTCATTTTAGAGGTCGGATAAGTGATTAACAGTGGTTTGCAAAGTCATTACAATTGTTGGGCAAAGTCATTTTTAGAGTTCGGATAAGTTATTAACAGTGGTTGGCAAAGTCATTACAATTGTTGGGCAAAGTCATTTTTAGAGGTCGGATAAGTGATTAACAGTTGTTGGCAAAGTCATTTCTATTGTTGGGCAGAGTCATTTTTAGGGGTCGGATAAGTGATTTACAGTGTGTGTCAAAGTCATTACAATTTTTAAGGAAAGTCATTTTTAGAGTCCGGATAAGTGATTAATAGTGGTTGGCAAGGTCATTAAAATTGTTGGGCAAAGTCATTTTTAGAGTTCGGATAAGTTATTAACAGTGGTTTGCAAAGTCATTACAATTGTTGGGCAAAGTCATTTTTAGAGTTCGGATAAGTGATTAACAGTGGTTGGCAAGGTAATTACAATTGTTGGGCAAAGTCATTTCTTGAGATCGGATAAATGATTAACAGAGGTTGGCAAAGTCATTACAATTGTTGGGCAAAGTCATTTCTAGAGATCGGATAAGTGATTAAAAGTGATTACAAAGTCATTACAATTGTTGGGCAAAGTAATTTTTAGAGGTCGGATAGGTGATTAACAGTGGTTGGCAAAGTCATTACAATTGTTAGGCAAAGTCATTTTTAGAGTTCGGAAAAGTGATTAACAGTGGTTGGCAAAGTCATTACAATTGTTGGGCAAAGTCATTTTTAGAATTCGGATAAGTCATTAACAGTGGTAGGCAAAGTCATTACAATTGTTGGGCAAAGTCATTTTTAGAGGTCGGATAAGTGATTAACAGTGGTTTGCAAAGTCATTGCAATTGTTGGGCAAAGTCATTTTTAGAGTTCGGATAAGTTATTAACAGTGGTTGGCAAAGTCATTACAATTGTTGGGCAAAGTCATTTTTAGAGGTCGGATAAGTGATTAACAGTTGTTGGCAAAGTCATTTCTATTGTTGGGCAATGTCATTTTTAGAGGTCGGATAAGTGATTAACAGTGGTTTGCAAAGTCATTTCAATTGTTGGGCAAAGTCATTTTTAGAGTTCGGATAATTTATTAACAGTGGTTGGCAAAGTCATTACAATTGTTGGGCAAAGTAATTTCTAGAGATCGGATAAGTGATTAACAGTGGTTGGCAAAGTAATTACAATTGTTGGGCAAAGTCATTTTTAGAGTTCGGATAAGTGATTAACAGTGGTTGGCAAATTCATTACAATTGTTGGGCAAAGTTATTTCTAGAGATCGGATAAGTGATTAACAGTGGTTGGCAAAGTCATTACAATTGTTGGGCAAAGTAATTTTTAGAGGTCGGATAGGTGATTAACAGTGGTTTGCAAAGTCATTACAATTGTTGGGCAAAGTCATTTTTAGAGTTCGGAAAAGTGATTAACAGTGGTTGGCAAAGTCATTACAATTGTTGGGCAAAGTCATTTTTAGAATTCGGATAAGTGATTAACATTGGTTGGCAAAGTCATTACAATTGTTGGGCAAAGTGATTTCTAGAGATCGGATAAGTGATTTACAGTTGTCGGCAAAGTCATTACAATTGTTGGGCAAATTCTTTTTTAGAGGTCGGATAAGTGATTTACAGTGGTTGGCAAAGTCATTACAATTGTTGGGCAAAGTAATTTCTAGAGATCGGATAAGTTATTAACAGTGGTTGGCAAAGTTATTACAATTGTTGGGCAAAGTCATTTTAGAGTTCGGATAAGTGATTAACAGTGGTTGGCAAAGTCATTACAATTGTTGTGCAAAGTAATTTCTAGAGATCGGATAAGTGATTAACAGTGGTTGGCAAAGTAATTACAATTGTTGGGCAAAGTCATTTTTAGAGTTCGGATAAGTGATTAACAGTGGTTGGCAAATTCATTACAATTGTTGGGCAAAGTTATTTCTAGAGATCGGATAAGTGATTAACAGTGGTTGGCAAAGTCATTACAATTGTTGGGCAAAGTAATTTTTAGAGGTCGGATAGGTGATTAACAGTGGTTTGCAAAGTCATTACAATTGTTGGGCAAAGTCATTTTTAGAGTTCGGAAAAGTGATTAACAGTGGTTGGCAAAGTCATTACAATTGTTGGGCAAAGTCATTTTTAGAATTCGGATAAGTGATTAACATTGGTTGGCAAAGTCATTACAATTGTTGGGCAAAGTGATTTCTAGAGATCGGATAAGTGATTTACAGTTGTCGGCAAAGTCATTACAATTGTTGGGCAAATTCTTTTTTAGAGGTCGGATAAGTGATTTACAGTGGTTGGCAAAGTCATTACAATTGTTGGGCAAAGTAATTTCTAGAGATCGGATAAGTTATTAACAGTGGTTGGCAAAGTTATTACAATTGTTGGGCAAAGTCATTTTTAGAGTTCGGATAAGTGATTAACAGTGGTTGGCAAAGTCATTACAATTGTTGTGCAAAGTAATTTTTAGAGGTCGGATAGGTGATTAACAGTGGTTGGCAAAGTCATTACAATTGTTGGGCAAAGTCATTTTTAGAGTTCGGATAAGTTATTAACAGTGGTTGGCAAAGTCATTACAATTGTTGGGCAAAGTCATTTTTAGAGTTCGGATAAGTTATTAACAGTGGTTGGCAAAGTTATTACAATTGTTGGGCAAAGTCATTTTAGAGTTCGGATAAGTGATTAACAGTGGTTGGCAAAGTCATTACAATTGTTGGGCAAAGTCATTTTTAGAATTCGGATAAGTGATTAACAGTGGTTGGCAAAGTCATTACAATTGTTGGGCAAAGTAATTTTAGAGGTCGGATAAGTGATTTACAGTGGTTGGCAAATTCATTACAATTGTTGGGCAAAGTCATTTTTAGAGTTCGGATAAGTTATTAACAGTGGTTTGCAAAGTCATTACAATTGTTGGGCAAAGTCATTTTTAGAGTTCGGATAAGTGATTAACAGTGGTTGGCAAAGTCATTACAATTGTTGTGCAAAGTCATTTTTAGAGGTCGGATAAGTGATTAACAGTGGTTGGCAAAGTCATTTCTATTGTTGGGCAAAGTTATTTCTAGAGATCGGATAAGTGATTAACAGTGGTTGGCAAAGTCATTACAATTGTTGGGCAAAGTCATTTTTAGAGTTCGGATAAGTATTAACAGTGGTTGGCAAAGTCATTACAATTGTTGGGCAAAGTCATTTTTAGAGTTCGGATAAGTTATTAACAGTGGTTGGCAAAGTTATTACAATTGTTGGGCAAAGTCATTTTTAGAGTTCGGATAAGTTATTAACATTGGTTGGCAAAGTCATTACAATTGTTGGGCAAAGTCATTTTTAGAATTCGGATAAGTGATTAACAGTGGTTGGCAAAGTCATTACAATTGTTGGGCAAAGTAATTTTTAGAGGTCGGATAAGTGATTTACAGTGGTTGGCAAATTCATTACAATTGTTGGGCAAAGTCATTTTTAGAGTTCGGATAAGTTATTAACAGTGGTTTGCAAAGTCATTACAATTGTTGGGCAAAGTCATTTTTAGAGTTCGGATAAGTGATTAACAGTGGTTGGCAAAGTCATTACAATTGTTGTGCAAAGTCATTTTTAGAGGTCGGATAAGTGATTAACAGTGGTTGGCAAAGTCATTACAATTGTTGGGCAAAGTAATTTTTAGAGGTCGGATAGGTGATTAACAGTGGTTGGCAAAGTCATTACAATTGTTGGGCAAAGTCATTTTTAGAGTTCGGATAAGTTATTAACAGTGGTTGGCAAAGTCATTACAATTGTTGGGCAAAGTCATTTTTAGAGTTCGGATAAGTTATTAACAGTGGTTGGCAAAGTTATTACAATTGTTGGGCAAAGTCATTTTTAGAGTTCGGATAAGTTATTAACATTGGTTGGCAAAGTCATTACAATTGTTGGGCAAAGTGATTCTAGAGATCGGATAAGTGATTTACAGTTGTCGGCAAAGTCATTACAATTGTTGGGCAAAGTCATTTTTAGAGTTCGGATAAGTTATTAACAGTGGTTTGCAAAGTCATTTCAATTGTTGGCAAAGTCATTTTTAGAATTCGGATAAGTGATTAACAGTGGTTGGCAAAGTCATTTCAATTCTTGGGCAAAGTCATTTTTCGAGGTCGGATAGGTGATTAACAGTGGTTGGCAAAGTCATTACAATTGTTGGGCAGAGTCATTTTTAGGGGTCGGATAAGTGATTAACAGTGTGTGTCAAAGTCATTACAATTTTTAAGGAAAGTCATTTTTAGAGTCCGGATTAGTGATTAATAGTGGTTGGCAAGGTCATTACAATTGTTGGGCAAAGTCATTTTTAGAATTCGGATAAGTGATTAACAGTGGTTGGCAAAGTCATTACATTTGTTGGGCAAAGTCATTTTTCGAGGTCGGATAAGTGATTAACAGTGGTTTGCAAAGTCATTACAATTGTTGGGCAGAGTCATTTTTAGAATTCGGATAATTTATTAACAGTGGTTGGCAAAGTCATTACAATTGTTTGGCAAAGTCATTTCTAGAGATCGGATAAGTGATTAACAGTGGTTGGCAAAGTAATTACAATTGTTGGGCAAAGTCATTTTTAGAGTTCGGATAAGTGATTAACAGTGGTTGGCAAATTCATTACAATTGTTGGGCAAAGTTATTTCTAGAGATCGGATAAGTGATTAACAGTGGTTGGCAAAGTCATTACAATTGTTGGGCAAAGTAATTTTTAGAGATCGGATAGGTGATTAACAGTGGTTGGCAAAGTCATTACAATTGTTGGGCAAAGTCATTTTTAGAGTTCGGAAAAGTGATTAACAGTGGTTGGCAAAGTCATTACAATTGTTGGGCAAAGTCATTTTTAGAATTCGGATAAGTGATTAACAGTGGTTGGCAAAGTCATTACAATTGTTGGGCAAAGTCATTTCTTGAGATCGGATAAGTGATTAACAGTGGTTGGCAAAGTCATTTTTAGAGTTCGGATAAGTTATTAACAGTGGTTGGCAAAGTCATTACAATTGTTGGGCAAAGTCATTTCTAGATATCAGATAAGTGATTAACAGTGGTTGGCAAAGTCATTTCAATTGTTGGGCAAAGTCATTTTTAGAGTTCGGATAAGTTATTAACAGTGGTTTGCAAAGTCATTACAATTGTTGGGCAAAGTCATTTTTAGAGTTCGGATAAGTGATTAACAGTGGTTGGCAAAGTCATTACAATTGTTGGGCAAAGTCATTTTTAGAGGTCGGATAAGTGATTAACAGTGGTTGGCAAAGTCATTTCTATTGTTGGGCAGAGTCATTTTTAGGGGTCGGATAAGTGATTAACAGTGTGTGTCAAAGTCATTACAATTTTTAAGGAAAGACATTTTTAGAGACCGGATAAGTGATTAATAGTGGTTGGCAGGTCATTACAATTGTTGGGCAAAGTCATTTTTAGAATTCGGATAAGTGATTAACAGTGGTTGGCAAAGTCATTTCATTTGTTGGGCAAAGTCATTTTTAGAGTTCGGATAAGTGATTAACAGTGGTTGGCAAAGTCATTACAATTGTTGGGCAAAGTCATTTTTAGAGGTCGGATAAGTGATTAACAGTGGTTGGCAAAGTCATTTCTATTGTTGGGCAGAGTCATTTTTAGGGGTCGGATAAGTGATTAACAGTGTGTGTCAAAGTCATTACAATTTTAAGGAAAGACATTTTTAGAGTCCGGATAAGTGATTAATAGTGGTTGGCAAGGTCATTACAATTGTTGGTCAAAGTCATTTTTAGAATTCGGATAAGTGATTAACAGTGGTTGGCAAAGTCATTACATTTGTTGGGCAAAGTCATTTTTCGAGGTCGGATAAGTGATTAACAGTGGTTTGCAAAGTCATTTCAATTGTTGGGCAAAGTCATTTCATGAGGTCGGATAATTTATTAACAGTGGTTGGCAAAGTCATTACAATTGTTGGGCAAAGTCATTTCTAGAGATCGGATAAGTGATTAACAGTGGTTGGCAAAGTAATTACAATTGTTGGGCAAAGTCATTTTTAGAGTTCGGATAAGTGATTAACAGTGGTTGGCAAATTCATTACAATTGTTGGGCAAAGTTATTTCTAGAGATCGGATAAGTGATTAACAGTGGTTGGCAAAGTCATTTCTATTGTTGGGCAGAGTCATTTTTAGGGTCGGATAAGTGATTTACAGTGTGTGTCAAAGTCATTACAATTTTTAAGGAAAGACATTTTTAGAGTCCGGATAAGTGATTAATAGTGGTTGGCAAGGTCATTACAATTGTTGGGCAAAGTCATTTTTAGAATTCGGATAAGTGATTAACAGTGGTTGGCAAAGTCATTACATTTGTTGGGCAAAGTCATTTTTCGAGGTCAAATAAGTGATTAACAGTGGTTTGCAAAGTCATTTCAATTGTTGGGCAAAGTCATTTTTAGAGTTCGGATAATTTATTAACAGTGGTTGGCAAAGTCATTACAATTGTTGGGCAAAGTCATTTCTAGAGATCGGATAAGTGATTAACAGTGGTTGGCAAAGTAATTACAATTGTTGGGCAAAGTCATTTTTAGAGTTCTGATAAGTGATTAACAGTGGTTGGCAAAGTCATTACAATTGTTGGGCAAAGTCATTTTTCGAGGTCGGATAAGTGATTAACAGTGGTTTGCAAAGTCATTACAATTGTTGGGCAAAGTCATTTCTTGAGATCGGATAAGTGATTAACAGTGGTTGGCAAAGTCATTTTTAGAGTTCGGATAAGTTATTAACAGTGGTTGGCAAAGTCATTACAATTGTTGGGCAAAGTCATTTTTAGAGTTCGGATAAGTTATTAACAGTGGTTGGCAAAGTCATTACAATTGTTGGGCAAAGCCATTTCTAGATATCAGATAAGTGATTAACAGTGGTTGGCAAAGTCATTACAATTGTTGGGCAAAGTCATTTTTAGAGTTCGGATAAGTTATTAACATTGGTTGGCAAAGTCATTACAATTGTTGGGCAAAGTGATTTCTAGAGATCGGATAAGTGATTTACAGTTGTCGGCAAAGTCATTACAATTGTTGGGCAAATTCTTTTTTAGAGGTCGGATAAGTGATTTACAGTGGTTGGCAAATTCATTACAATTGTTGGGCAAAGTCATTTTTAGAGTTCGGATAAGTTATTAACAGTGGTTTGCAAAGTCATTACAATTGTTGGGCAAAGTCATTTTTAGAGTTCGGATAAGTGATTAACAGTGGTTGGCAAAGTCATTACAATTGTTGGGCAAAGTCATTTTTAGAGGTCGGATAAGTGATTAACAGTGTGTGTCAAAGTCATTACAATTTTTAAGGAAAGACATTTTTAGACTCCGGATAAGTGATTAATAGTGGTTGGCAAGGTCATTACAATTGTTGGGCAAAGTCATTTTTAGAATTCGGATAAGTGATTAACAGTGGTTGGCAAAGTCATTACATTTGTTGGGCAAAGTCATTTTTCGAGGTCGGATAAGTGATTAACAGTGGTTTTGCAAAGTCATTACAATTGTTGGGCAAAGTCATTTCTTGAGATCGGATAAGTGATTAACAGTGGTTGGCAAAGTCCATTTTTAGAGTTCGGATAAGTTATTAACAGTGGTTGGCAAAGTCATTAAAATTGTTGGGCAATGTCATTTTTAGAGGTCGGATAAGTGATTAACAGTGGTTTGCAAAGTCATTTCAATTGTTGGGCAAAGTCATTTTTAGAGTTCGGATAATTTATTAACAGTGGTTGGCAAAGTCATTACAATTGTTCGGCAAGTCATTTCTAGAGATCGGATAAGTGATCAACAGTGGTTGGCAAAGTCATTACAATTGTTGGGCAAAGTCATTTTTAGAGTTCGGATAAGTGATTAACAGTGGTTGGCAAAGTCATTACAATTGTTGGGCAAAGTCATTTCTAGATATCAGATAAGTGATTTACAGTGGTTGGCAAAGTCATTACAATTGTTGGGCAAAGTCATTTTTAGAGTTCGGATAAGTTATTAACATTGGTTGGCAAAGTCATTACAATTGTTGGGCAAAGTGATTTCTAGAGATCGGATAAGTGATTTACAGTTGTCGGCAAAGTCATTACAATTGTTGGGCAAATTCTTTTTTAGAGGTCGGATAAGTGATTTACAGTGGTTGGCAAATTCATTACAATTGTTGGGCAAAGTCATTTTTAGAGTTCGGAAAAGTGATTAACAGTGGTTGGCAAAGTCATTTCAATTGTTGGGCAAAGTCATTTTTAGAATTCGGATAAGTGATTAACAGTGGTTGGCAAAGTCATTTCAATTCTTGGGCAAAGTCATTTTTCGAGGTCGGATAGGTGATTAACAGTGGTTGGCAAAGTCATTACAATTGTTGGGCAAAGTCATTTTTAGAGTTCGGAAAAGTGATTAACAGTGGTTGGCAAAGTCATTACAATTGTTGGGCAAAGTCATTTTTAGAATTCGGATAAGTGATTAACAGTGGTTGGCAAAGTCATTACAATTGTTGGGCAAAGTCATTTTTCGAGGTCGGATAAGTGATTAACAGTGGTTTGCAAAGTCATTACAATTGTTGGGCAAAGTCATTTCTTGAGATCGGATAAGTGATTAACAGTGGTTGGCAAAGTCATTTTTAGAGTTCGGATAAGTTATTAACAGTGGTTGGCAAAGTCATTACAATTGTTGGGCAAAGTCATTTTTAGAGTTCGGATAAGTTATTAACAGTGGTTGGCAAAGTCATTACAATTGTTGGGCAAAGTCATTTCTAGATATCAGATAAGTGATTAACAGTGATTGGCAAAGTCATTACAATTGTTGGGCAAAGTCATTTTTAGAGTTCGGATAAGTTATTAACATTGGTTGGCAAAGTCATTACAATTGTTGGGCAAAGTGATTTCTAGAGATCGGATAAGTGATTTACAGTTGTCGGCAAAGTCATTACAATTGTTGGGCAAATTCTTTTTAGAGTTCGGATAAGTGATTTACAGTGGTTGGCAAATTCATTACAATTGTTGGGCAAAGTCATTTTTAGAGTTCGGATAAGTTATTAACAGTGGTTTGCAAAGTCATAACAATTGTTGGGCAAAGTCATTTTTAGAGTTCGGATAAGTGATTAACAGTGGTTGGCAAAGTCATTACAATTGTTGGGCAAAGTCATTTTTAGAGGTCGGATAAGTGATTAACAGTGGTTGGCAAAGTCATTTCTATTGTTGGGCAGAGTCATTTTTAGGGGTCGGATTAGTGATTAACAGTGTGTGTCAAAGTCATTACAATTTTTAAGGAAAGACATTTTAGAGTCCGGATAAGTGATTAATAGTGGTTGGCAAGGTCATTAAAATTGTTGGGCAAAGTCATTTTTTAGAGTTCGGATAAGTTATTAACAGTGGTTTGCAAAGTCATTACAATTGTTGGGCAAAAGTCATTTTTAGAGTTCGGATAAGTGATTAACAGTGGTTGGCAAGGTCATTACAATTGTTGGGCAAAGTCATTTCTAGAGATCGGATAAATGATTAACAGAGGTTGGCAAAGTCATTACAATTGTTGGGCAAAGTCATTTCTAGAGATCGGATAAGTGATTAAAAGTGATTACAAAGTCATTACAATTGTTGGGCAAAGTAATTTTTAGAGGTCGGATAGGTGATTAACAGTGGTTGGCAAAGTCATTACAATTGTTAGGCAAAGTCATTTTTAGAGTTCGGAAAAGTGATTAACAGTGGTTGGCAAAGTCATTACAATTGTTGGGCAAAGTCATTTTTAGAATTCGGATAAGTCATTAACAGTGTTAGGCAAAGTCATTACAATGGTTGGGCAAAGTCATTTTTAGAGGTCGGATAAGTGATTAACAGTGGTTTGCAAAGTCATTACAATTGTTGGGCAAAGTCATTTTTAGAGTTCGGATAAGTTATTAACAGTGGTTGGCAAAGTCATTTCAATTGTTGGGCAAAGTCATTTTTAGAATTCGGATAAGTGATTAACAGTGGTTGGCAAAGTCATTTCAATTCTTGGGCAAAGTCATTTTTCGAGGTCGGATAGGTGATTAACAGTGGTTGGCAAAGTCATTACAATTGTTGGGCAAAGTCATTTTAGAGTTCGGAAAAGTGATTAACAGTGGTTGGCAAAGTCATTACAATTGTTGGGCAAAGTCATTTCTAGATATCAGATAAGTGATTTACAGTGGTTGGCAAAGTCATTACAATTGTTGGGCAAAGTCATTTTAGAGTTCGGATAAGTTATTAACATTGGTTGGCAAAGTCATTACAATTGTTGGGCAAAGTGATTTCTAGAGATCGGATAAGTGATTTACAGTTGTCGGCAAAGTCATTACAATTGTTGGGCAAATTCTTTTTAGAGGTCGGATAAGTGATTTACAGTGGTTGGCAAATTCATTACATTGTTGGGCAAAGTCATTTTTAGAGTTCGGAAAAGTGATTAACAGTGGTTGGCAAAGTCATTTCAATTGTTGGGCAAAGTCATTTTTAGAATTCGGATAAGTGATTAACAGTGGTTGGCAAAGTCATTTCAATTCTTGGGCAAAGTCATTTTCGAGGTCGGATAGGTGATTAACAGTGGTTGGCAAAGTCATTACAATTGTTGGGCAAAGTCATTTTTAGAGTTCGGAAAAGTGATTAACAGTGGTTGGCAAAGTCATTACAATTGTTGGGCAAAGTCATTTTTAGAATTCGGATAAGTGATTAACAGTGGTTGGCAAAGTCATTACAATTGTTGGGCAAAGTCATTTTTTCGAGGTCGGATAAGTGATTAACAGTGGTTTGCAAAGTCATTACAATTGTTGGGCAAAGTCATTTCTTGAGATCGGATAAGTGATTAACAGTGGTTGGCAAAGTCATTTTTAGAGTTCGGATAAGTTATTAACAGTGGTTGGCAAAGTCATTACAATTGTTGGCAAAGTCATTTTTAGAGTTCGGATAAGTTATTAACAGTGGTTGGCAAAGTCATTACAATTGTTGGGCAAAGTCATTTCTAGATATCAGATAAGTGATTACAGTGATTGGCAAAGTCATTACAATTGTTGGGCAAAGTCATTTTTAGAGTTCGGATAAGTTATTAACATTGGTTGGCAAAGTCATTACAATTGTTGGGCAAAGTGATTTCTAGAGATCGGATAAGTGATTTACAGTTGTCGGCAAAGTCATTACAATTGTTGGGCAAATTCTTTTTTAGAGTTCGGATAAGTGATTTACAGTGGTTGGCAAATTCATTACAATTGTTGGGCAAAGTCATTTTTAGAGTTCGGATAAGTTATTAACAGTGGTTTTGCAAAGTCATTACAATTGTTGGGCAAAGTCATTTTTAGAGTTCGGATAAGTGATTAACAGTGGTTGGCAAAGTCATTACAATTGTTGGGCAAAGTCATTTTTAGAGGTCGGATAAGTGATTAACAGTGGTTGGCAAAGTCATTTCTATTGTTGGGCAGAGTCATTTTTAGGGGTCGGATTAGTGATTAACAGTGTGTGTCAAAGTCATTACAATTTTTAAGGAAAGACATTTTAGAGTCCGGATAAGTGATTAATAGTGGTTGGCAAGGTCATTAAAATTGTTGGGCAAAGTCATTTTTAGAGTTCGGATAAGTTATTAACAGTGGTTTGCAAAGTCATTACAATTGTTGGGCAAAGTCATTTTTAGAGTTCGGATAAGTGATTAACAGTGGTTGGCAAGGTCATTACAATTGTTGGGCAAAGTCATTTCTAGAGATCGGATAAATGATTAACAGAGGTTGGCAAAGTCATTACAATTGTTGGGCAAAGTCATTTCTAGAGATCGGATAAGTGATTAAAAGTGATTACAAAGTCATTACAATTGTTGGGCAAAGTAATTTTTAGAGGTCGGATAGGTGATTAACAGTGGTTGGCAAAGTCATTACAATTGTTAGGCAAAGTCATTTTTAGAGTTCGGAAAAGTGATTAACAGTGGTTGGCAAAGTCATTACAATTGTTGGGCAAAGTCATTTTTAGAATTCGGATAAGTCATTAACAGTGTTAGGCAAAGTCATTACAATTGTTGGGCAAAGTCATTTTTAGAGGTCGGATAAGTGATTAACAGTGGTTTGCAAAGTCATTACAATTGTTGGGCAAAGTCATTTTTAGAGTTCGGATAAGTTATTAACAGTGGTTGGCAAAGTCATTTCAATTGTTGGGCAAAGTCATTTTTAGAATTCGGATAAGTGATTAACAGTGGTTGGCAAAGTCATTTCAATTCTTGGGCAAAGTCATTTTTCGAGGTCGGATAGGTGATTAACAGTGGTTGGCAAAGTCATTACAATTGTTGGGCAAAGTCATTTTTAGAGTTCGGAAAAGTGATTAACAGTGGTTGGCAAAGTCATTACAATTGTTGGGCAAAGTCCTTTTTAGAATTCGGATAAGTGATTAACAGTGGTTGGCAAAGTCATTACAATTGTTGGGCAAAGTCATTTTTAGAGTTCGGATAAGTTATTAACATTGGTTGGCAAAGTCATTACAATTGTTGGGCAAAGTGATTTCTAGAGATCGGATAAGTGATTTACAGTTGTCGGCAAAGTCATTACAATTGTTGGGCAAATTCTTTTTTAGAGGTCGGATAAGTGATTTACAGTGGTTGACAAATTCATTACAATTGTTGGGCAAAGTCATTTTTAGAGTTCGGATAAGTTATTAACAGTGGTTTGCAAAGTCATTACAATTGTTGGGCAAAGTCATTTTTAGAGTTCGGATAAGTGATTAACAGTGGTTGGCAAAGTCATTACAATTGTTGGGCAAAGTCATTTTTAGAGGTCGGATAAGTGATTAACAGTGGTTGGCAAAGTCATTTCTATGTTGGGCAGAGTCATTTTTAGGGGTCGGATTAGTGATTAACAGTGTGTGTCAAAGTCATTACAATTTTTAAGGAAAGACATTTTTAGAGTCCGGATAAGTGATTAAAAGTGGTTGGCAAGGTCATTAAAATTGTTGGGCGAAGTCATTTCTAGAGATCGGATAAGTTATTAACAGTGGTTTGCAAAGTCATTTCAATTGTTGGGCAAAGTCATTTTTAGAGTTCGGATAAGTGATTAACAGTGGTTGGCAAGGTCATTACAATTGTTGGGCAAAGTCATTTCTAGAGATCGGATAAATGATTAACAGAGGTTGCAAAGTCATTACAATTGTTTGGGCAAAGTCATTTCTAGAGATCGGAATAAGTGATTAAAAGTGATTACAAAGTCATTACAATTGTTGGGCAAAGTAATTTTTAGAGGTCGGATAGGTGATTTAACAGTGGTTGGCAAAGTCATTACAATTGTTAGGCAAAGTCATTTTTAGAGTTCGGAAAAGTGATTAACAGTGGTTGGCAAAGTCATTACAATTGTTGGGCAAAGTCATTTTTAGAATTCGGATAAGTCATTAACAGTGTTAGGCAAAGTCATTACAATTGTTGGGCAAAGTTATTTTTAGAGGTCGGATAAGTGATTAACAGTGGTTTGCAAAGTCATTACAATTGTTGGGCAAAGTCATTTTTAGAGTTCGGATAAGTTATAACAGTGGTTGGCAAAGTCATTACAATTGTTGGGCAAAGTCATTTTAGAGGTCGGATAAGTGATTAACAGTGGTTGGCAAAGTCATTTCTATTGTTGGGCAGAGTCATTTTTAGGGGTCGGATAAGTGATTAACAGTGTGTGTCAAAGTCATTACAATTTTTAAGGAAAGACATTTTTAGAGTCCGGATAAGTGATTAATAGTGGTTGGCAAGGTCATTAAAATTGTTGGGCAAAGTCATTTTTCGAGGTCGGATAAGTGATTAACAGTGGTTTGCAAAGTCATTACAATTGTTGGGAAAAGTCATTTCTTGAGATCGGATAAGTGATTAACAGTGGTTTGCAAAGTAATTACAATTGTTGGGCAAAGTAATTTTTAGAGGTCGGATAGGTGATTTAACAGTGGTTGGCAAAGTCATTACAATTGTTAGGCAAAGTCATTTTTAGAGTTCGGAAAAGTGATTAACAGTGGTTGGCAAAGTCATTACAATTGTTGGGCAAAGTCATTTTTAGAATTCGGATAAGTCATTAACAGTGTTAGGCAAAGTCATTACAATTGTTGGGCAAAGTTATTTTTAGAGGTCGGATAAGTGATTAACAGTGGTTTGCAAAGTCATTACAATTGTTGGGCAAAGTCATTTTTAGAGTTCGGATAAGTTATTAACAGTGGTTGGCAAAGTCATTACAATTGTTGGGCAAAGTCATTTTTAGAGGTCGGATAAGTGATTAACAGTGGTTGGCAAAGTCATTTCTATTGTTGGGCAGAGTCATTTTAGGGGTCGGATAAGTGATTAACAGTGTGTGTCAAAGTCATTACAATTTTTAAGGAAAGACATTTTTAGAGTCCGGATAAGTGATTAATAGTGGTTGGCAAGGTCATTAAAATTGTTGGGCAAAGTCATTTTTCGAGGTCGGATAAGTGATTAACAGTGGTTTGCAAAGTCATTACAATTGTTGGGAAAAGTCATTTCTTGAGATCGGATAAGTGATTAACAGTGGTTTGCAAAGTAATTACAATTGTTGGGCAAAGTAA
This sequence comes from Brachionus asplanchnoidis, assembly GCA_025491095.1. Lineage (NCBI taxonomy): Eukaryota > Metazoa > Rotifera > Eurotatoria > Ploima > Brachionidae > Brachionus > Brachionus asplanchnoidis. Next base: position 52,350 of record JAILYF010000255.1, read on the forward strand.
TTTTTAGAGGTCGGATAGGTGATTTAACAGTGGTTGGCAAAGTCATTACCAATTGTTAGGCAAAGTCATTTTTAGAGTTCGGAAAAGTGATTAACAGTGGTTGGCAAAGTCATTACAATTGTTGGGCAAAGTCATTTTTAGAATTCGGATAAGTCATTAACAGTGTTAGGCAAAGTCATTACAATTGTTGGGCAAAGTTATTTTTAGAGGTCGGATAAGTGATTAACAGTGGTTTGCAAAGTCATTACAATGTTGGGCAAAGTCATTTTTAGAGTTCGGATAAGTTATTAACAGTGGTTGGCAAAGTCATTACAATTGTTGGGCAAAGTCATTTTTAGAGGTCGGATAAGTGATTAACAGTGGTTGGCAAAGTCATTTCTATTGTTGGGCAGAGTCATTTTTAGGGGTCGGATAAGTGATTAACAGTGTGTGTCAAAGTCATTACAATTTTTAAGGAAAGACATTTTTAGAGTCCGGATAAGTGATTAATAGTGGTTGGCAAGGTCATTAAAATTGTTGGGCAAAGTCATTTTTAGAGTTCGGATAAGTGATTAACAGTGGTTGGCAAAGTCATTACAATTGTTGGGCAAAGTCATTTTTCGAGGTCGGATAAGTGATTAACAGTGGTTTGCAAAGTCATTACAATTGTTGGGAAAAGTCATTTCTTGAGATCGGATAAGTGATTAACAGTGGTTTGCAAAGTAATTACAATTGTTGGGCAAAGTCATTTTTAGAGTTCGGATAAGTGATTAACAGTGGTTGGCAAATTCATTACAATTGTTGGGCAAAGTTATTTCTAGAGATCGGATAAGTGATTAACAGTGGTTGGCAAAGTCATTACAATTGTTGGGCAAAGTAATTTTTAGAGGTCGGATAAGTGATTTACAGTGTGTGTCAAAGTCATTACAATTTTTAAGGAAAGTCATTTTTAGAGTTCGGATAAGTGATTAACAGTGGTTGGCAAGGTCATTACAATTGTTGGGCAAAGTCATTTCTAGAGATCGGATAAATGATTAACAGAGGTTGGCAAAGTCATTACAATTGTTGGGCAAAGTCATTTCTAGAGATCGGATAAGTGATTAAAAGTGATTACAAAGTCATTACAATTGTTGGGCAAAGTAATTTTAGAGGTCGGATAGGTGATTAACAGTGGTTGGCAAAGTCATTACAATTGTTAGGCAAAGTCATTTTTAGAGTTCGGAAAAGTGATTAACAGTGGTTGGCAAAGTCATTACAATTGTTGGGCAAAGTCATTTTTAGAATTCGGATAAGTCATTAACAGTGTTAGGCAAAGTCATTACAATTGTTGGGCAAAGTCATTTTTAGAGGTCGGATAAGTGATTAACAGTGGTTTGCAAAGTCATTACAATTGTTGGGCAAAGTCATTTTTAGAGTTCGGATAAGTTATTAACAGTGGTTGGCAAAGTCATTTCAATTGTTGGGCAAAGTCATTTTTAGAATTCGGATAAGTGATTAACAGTGGTTGGCAAAGTCATTTCAATTCTTGGGCAAAGTCATTTTTCGAGGTCGGATAGGTGATTAACAGTGGTTGGCAAAGTCATTACAATTGTTGGGCAAAGTCATTTTTAGAGTTCGGAAAAGTGATTAACAGTGGTTGGCAAAGTCATTACAATTGTTGGGCAAAGTCATTTTTAGAATTCGGATAAGTGATTAACAGTGGTTGGCAAAGTCATTACAATTGTTGGGCAAAGTCATTTTTAGAGTTCGGATAAGTTATTAACATTGGTTGGCAAAGTCATTACAATTGTTGGGCAAAGTGATTTCTAGAGATCGGATAAGTGATTTACAGTTGTCGGCAAAGTCATTACAATTGTTGGGCAAATTCTTTTTTAGAGGTCGGATAAGTGATTTACAGTGGTTGGCAAATTCATTACAATTGTTCGGCAAAGTCATTTTTAGAGTTCGGATAAGTTATTAACAGTGGTTTGCAAAGTCATTACAATTGTTGGGCAAAGTCATTTTTAGAGTTCGGATAAGTGATTAACAGTGGTTGGCAAAGTCATTACAATTGTTGGGCAAAGTCATTTTTAGAGGTCGGATAAGTGATTAACAGTGGTTGGCAAAGTCATTTCTATTGTTGGGCAGAGTCATTTTTAGGGGTCGGATTAGTGAATAACAGTGTGTGTCAAAGTCATTACAATTTTTAAGGAAAGACATTTTTAGAGTCCGGATAAGTGATTAAAAGTGGTTGGCAAGGTCATTAAAATTGTTGGGCGAAGTCATTTCTAGAGATCGGATAAGTTATTAACAGTGGTTTGCAAAGTCATTTCAATTGTTGGGCAAAGTCATTTTTAGAGTTCGGATAAGTGATTACAGTGGTTGGCAAGGTCATTACAATTGTTGGGCAAAGTCATTTCTAGAGATCGGATAAATGATTAACAGAGGTTGGCAAAGTCATTACAATTGTTGGGCAAAGTCATTTCTAGAGATCGGATAAGTGATTATAAGTGATTACAAAGTCATTACAATTGTTGGGCAAAGTAATTTTTAGAGGTCGGATAGGTGATTTAACAGTGGTTGGCAAAGTCATTACAATTGTTAGGCAAAGTCATTTTAGAGTTCGGAAAAGTGATTAACAGTGGTTGGCAAAGTCATTACAATTGTTGGGCAAAGTCATTTTTAGAATTCGGATAAGTCATTAACAGTGTTAGGCAAAGTCATTACAATTGTTGGGCAAAGTCATTTTTAGAGTTCGGATAAGTTATTAACAGTGGTTGGCAAAGTCATTACAATTGTTGGGCAAAGTCATTTTTAGAGGTCGGATAAGTGATTAACAGTGGTTGGCAAAGTCATTTCTATTGTTGGGCAGAGTCATTTTTAGGGGTCGGATAAGTGATTAACAGTGTGTGTCAAAGTCATTACAATTTTTAAGGAAAGACATTTTTAGAGTCCGGATAAGTGATTAATAGTGGTTGGCAAGGTCATTAAAATTGTTGGGCAAAGTCATTTTTAGAGTTCGGATAAGTGATTAACAGTGGTTGGCAAAGTCATTACAATTGTTGGGCAAAGTCATTTTTCGAGGTCGGATAAGTGATTAACAGTGGTTTGCAAAGTCATTACAATTGTTGGGAAAAGTCATTTCTTGAGATCGGATAAGTGATTAACAGTGGTTTGCAAAGTAATTACAATTGTTGGGCAAAGTCATTTTTAGAGTTCGGATAAGTGATTAACAGTGGTTGGCAAATTCATTACAATTGTTGGGCAAAGTTATTTCTAGAGATCGGATAAGTGATTAACAGTGGTTGGCAAAGTCATTACAATTGTTGGGCAAAGTAATTTTTAGAGGTCGGATAAGTGATTTACAGTGTGTGTCAAAGTCATTACAATTTTTAAGGAAAGTCATTTTTAGAGTCCGGATAAGTGATTAATAGTGGTTGGCAAGGTCAATACAATTGTTGGGCAAAGTCATTTCTTGAGATCGGATAAGTGATTAACAGTGGTTGGCAAAGTCATTTTTAGAGTTCGGATAAGTTATTAACAGTGGTTGGCAAAGTCATTACAATTGTTGGGTAAAGTCATTTTAGAGTTCGGATAAGTTATTAACAGTGGTTTGCAAAGTCATTACAATTGTTGGGCAAAGTCATTTTTAGAGTTCGGATAAGTGATTAACAGTGGTTGGCAAAGTCATTACAATTGTTGGGCAAAGTCATTTCTAGATATCAGATAAATGATTAACAGTGGTTGGCAAATTCATTACAATTGTTGGGCAAAGTCATTTTTAGAGTTCGGATAAGTTATTAACAGTGGTTTGCAAAGTCATTACAATTGTTGGGCAAAGTCATTTTTAGAGTTCGGATAAGTGATTAACAGTGGTTGGCAAAGTCATTACAATTGTTGGGCAAAGTCATTTTTAGAGGTCGGATAAGTGATTAACAGTGGTTGGCAAAGTCATTTCTATTGTTGGGCAGAGTCATTTTTAGGGGTCGGATAAGTGATTAACAGTGTGTGTCAAAGTCATTACAATTTTTAAGGAAAGACATTTTTAGAGTCCGGATAAGTGATTAATAGTGGTTGGCAAGGTGATTAAAATTGTTGGGCAAAGTCATTTTTAGAGTTCGGATAAGTGATTAACAGTGGTTGGCAAGGTCATTACAATTGTTGGGCAAAGTCATTTCTAGAGATCGGATAAATGATTAACAGAGGTTGGCAAAGTCATTACAATTGTTGGGCAAAGTCATTTCTAGAGATCGGATAAGTGATTAAAAGTGATTAAAGTCATTACAATTGTTGGGCAAAGTAATTTTTAGAGGTCGGATAGGTGATTAACAGTGGTTGGCAAAGTCATTACAATTGTTAGGCAAAGTCATTTTTAGAGTTCGGAAAAGTGATTAACAGTGGTTGGCAAAGTCATTACAATTGTTGAGCAAAGTCATTTTTAGAATTCGGATAAGTCATTAACAGTGGTAGGCAAAGTCATTACAATTGTTGGGCAAAGTCATTTTTAGAGGTCGGATAAGTGATTAACAGTGGTTTGCAAAGTCATTACAATTGTTGGGCAAAGTCATTTTTAGAGTTCGGATAAGTTATTAACAGTGGTTAGCAAAGTCATTACAATTGTTGGGCAAAGTCATTTTTAGAATTCGGATAAGTGATTAACAGTGGTTGGCAAAGTCATTACAATTGTTGGGCAAAGTCATTTTCGAGGTCGGATAGGTGATTAACAGTGGTTGGCAAAGTCATTTCAATTGTTGGGCAGAGTCATTTTTAGAGTTCGGAAAGTGATTAACAGTGGTTGGCAAAGTCATTACAATTGTTGGGCAAAGTCATTTTTAGAATTCGGATAAGTGATTAACAGTGGTTGGCAAAGTCATTACAATTGTTGGGCAAAGTCATTTTTCGAGGTCGGATAAGTGATTAACAGTGGTTTGCAAAGTCATTACAAATGTTGGGCAAAGTCATTTCTTGAGATCGGATAAGTGATAACAGTGGTTGGCAAAGTCATTTTTAGAGTTCGGATAAGTTATTAACAGTGGTTGGCAAAGTCATTACAATTGTTGGGCAAAGTCATTTTAGAGTTCGGATAAGTTATTAACAGTGGTTGGCAAGTCATTACAATTGTTGGGCAAAGTCATTTCTAGATATCAGATAAGTGATTAACAGTGGTTGGCAAAGTCATTACAATTGTTGGGCAAAGTCATTTCTAGAGATCGGATAAGTGATTAAAAGTGGTTGGCAAAGTCATTACAATTGTTGGGCAAAGTCATTTTTAGAGTTCGGATAAGTTATTAACAGTGGTTTGCAAAATCATTACAATTTTTGGGCAAAGTCATTTCTAGAGATCGGATAAGTGATTAACAGTGGTTGGCAATGTCATTACAATTGTTGGGCAAAGTCATTTATAGAGATCGGATAAGTGATTAACAGTGGTTGGCAAAGTCATTACAATTGTTGGGCAAAGTCATTTTTAGAGTTCGGATAAGTGATTAACAGTGTGTGTCAAAGTCATTACAATTTTTAAGGAAAGACATTTTTAGAGTCCGGATAAGTGATTAATAGTGGTTGGCAAGGTCATTAAAATTGTTGGGCAAAGTCATTTTTAGAGTTCGGATAAGTGATTAACAGTGGTTGGCAAGGTCATTACAATTGTTGGGCAAAGTCATTTCTAGAGATCGGATAAATGATTAACAGAGGTTGGCAAAGTCATTACAATTGTTGGGCAAAGTCATTTCTAGAGATCGGATAAGTGATTAAAAGTGATTACAAAGTCATTACAATTGTTGGGCAAAGTAATTTTTAGAGGTCGGATAGGTGATTAACAGTGGTTGGCAAATTCATTACAATTGTTGGGCCTAGTCATTTCTAGAGATCGGATAAGTGATTAACAGTGGTTGGCAAAGTCATTACAATTGTTGGGCAAAGTCATTTTTAGAGTTCGGATAAGTGATTAACAGTGGTTGGCAAAGTCATTACAATTGTTGGGCAATGTCATTTTTAGAGGTCGTATAAGTGATTAACAGTGGTTTGCAAAGTCATTTCAATTGTTGGGCAAAGTCATTTTTAGAGTTCGGATAATTTATTAACAGTGGTTGGCAAAGTCATTACAATTGTTGGGCAAAGTCATTTTTAGAGTTCGGATAAGTGATTAACAGTGGTTTGCAAAGTCATTTCAATTGTTGGGAAAAGTCATTTTTGGAGTTCGGATAATTTATTAACAGTGGTTGGCAAAGTCATTACAATTGTTGGGCAAAGTCATTTCTAGAGATCGGATAAGTGATTAAAAGTGATTACAAAGTCATTACAATTGTTGGGCAAAGTAATTTTTAGAGGTCGGATAGGTGATTAACAGTGGTTGGCAAAGTCATTACAATTGTTAGGCAAAGTCATTTTTAGAGTTCGGAAAAGTGATTAACAGTGGTTGGCAAAGTCATTACAATTTTTAAGGAAAGTCATTTTTAGAGTCCGGATAAGTGATTAACAGTGGTTGGCAAGGTCATTAAAATTGTTGGGCAAAGTCATTTTTTAGAGTTCGGATAAGTGATTAACAGTGGTTGGCAAAGTCATTACAATTGTTGGGCAGAGTCATTTTTAGAATTCGGATAAGTGATTAACAGTGGTTGGCAAAGTCATTACAATTGTTGGGCAATGTCATTTTTAGAGGTCGGATAAGTGATTAACAGTGGTTTGCAAAGTCATTTCAATTGTTGGGCAAAGTCATTTTTAGAGTTCGGATAATTTATTAACAGTGGTTGGCAAAGTCATTACAATTGTTGGGCAAAGTCATTTCTAGAGATCGGATAAGTGATTAACGGTGGTTGGCAAAGTAATTACAATTGTTGGGCAAAGTCATTTTTAGAGTGTGGATAAGTGATTAACAGTGGTTGGCAAATTCATTACAATTGTTGGGCAAAGTTATTTCTAGAGATCGGATAAGTGATTAACAGTGGTTGGCAAAGTCATTACAATTGTCGGGCAAAGTAATTTTTAGAGGTCGGATAGGTGATTAACAGTGGTTGGCAAAGTCATTACAATTGTAGGGCAAAGTCATTTTTAGAGTTCGGAAAAGTGATTAACAGTGGTTGGCAAAGTCATTACAATTGTTGGGCAAAGTCATTTTTAGAATTCGGATAAGTGATTAACAGTGGTTGGCAAAGTCATTACAATTGTTGGGCAAAGTCATTTTTCGAGGTCGGATAAGTGATTTACAGTGTGTGTCAAAGTCATTACAATTTTTAAGGAAAGTCATTTTTAGAGTCCGGATAAGTGATTAATAGTGGTTGGCAAGGTCATTAAAATTGTTGGGCAAAGTCATTTTTAGAGTTCGGATAAGTGATTAACAGTGGTTGGCAAAGTCATTACAATTGTTGGGCAGAGTCATTTTTAGAATTCGGATAAGTGATTAACAGTGGTTGGCAAAGTCATTACAATTGTTGGGCAATGTCATTTTTAGAGGTCGTATAAGTGATTAACAGTGGTTTGCAAAGTCATTTCAATTGTTGGGCAAAGTCATTTTTAGAGTTCGGATAATTTATTAACAGTGGTTGGCAAAGTCATTACAATTGTTGGGCAAAGTCATTTTTAGAGTTCGGATAAGTGATTAACAGTGGTTTGCAAAGTCATTTCAATTGTTGGGAAAAGTCATTTTTGGAGTTCGGATAATTTATTAACAGTGGTTGGCAAAGTCATTACAATTGTTGGGCAAAGTCATTTCTAGAGATCGGATAAGTGATTAACAGTGGTTGGCAAAGTAATTACAATTGTTGGGCAAAGTCATTTTTAGAGTTCGGATAAGTTATTAACAGTGGTTGGCAAAGTCATTACAATTGTTGGGCAAAGTCATTTCTAGATATCAGATAAGTGATTAACAGTGGTTTGCAAAGTCATGACAATTGTTGGGCAAAGTTATTTTTATAATTCGGATAAGTGATTAACAGTGGTTGGCAAAGTAATTACAATTGTTGGGCAAAGTCATTTTTAGAGTTCGGATAAGTTATTAACATTGGTTGGCAAATTCATTACAATTGTTGCGCAAAGTCATTTCTAGAGATCGGATAAGTGATTAACAGTGGTTGGCAAAGTCATTACAATTGTTGGGCAAAGTAATTTTTAGAGGTCGGATAGGTGATTAACAGTGGTTGGCAAAGTCATTACAAATTTTGGGCAAAGTCATTTCTAGAGATCGGATAAGTGATTTACAGTGGTTGGCAAATTCATTACAATTGTTGGGCAAAGTCATTTCTTGAGATCGGATAAGTGATTAACAGTGGTTGGCAAAGTCATTACAATTGTTGGGCAAAGTCATTTCTAGATATCAGATAAATGATTAACAGTGGTTGGCAAAGTCATTACAATTGTTGGGCAAAGTCATTTTTAGAGTTCGGAAAAGTGATTAACAGTGGTTGGCTTAGTCATTACAATTGTTGGGCGAAGTCATTTTTAGAATTCGGATAACTGATTAACAGTGGTTGGCAAAGTCATTACAATTGTTGGGCAAAGTCATTTTAGAGGTCGGATAAGTGATTAACAGTGGTTTGCAAAGTCATTACAATTGTTGGGCAATGTCATTTTTAGAGGTCGGATAAGTTATTAACAGTGGTTGGAAAGGCATTACAATTGTTGGGCAAAGTCATTTCTAGATATCAGATAAGTGATTAACAGTGGTTGGCAAAGTCATTCCAATTGTTGGGCAAAGTCATTTTTAGAGTTCGGATAAGTGATTAACAGTGGTTGGCAAATTCATTACAATTGTGGGCAAAGTCATTTCTAGAGATCGGATAAGTGATTAACAGTGGTTGGCAAAGTCATTACAATTGTTGGGCAAAGTAATTTTTAGAATTCGGATAAGTGATTAACAGTGGTTGGCAAAGTCATTACAATTGTTGGGCAATGTCATTTTTAGAGGTCGGATAAGTGATTAACAGTGGTTTGCAAAGTCATTTCAATTGTTGGGCAAAGTCATTTTTAGAGTTCGGATAATTTATTAACAGTGGTTGGCAAAGTCATTACAATTGTTGGGCAAAGTCATTTCTAGAGATCGGATAAGTGATTAACGGTGGTTGGCAAAGTAATTACAATTGTTGGGCAAAGTCATTTTTAGAGTTCGGATAAGTGATTAACAGTGGTTGGCAAATTCATTACAATTGTTGGGCAAAGTTATTTCTAGAGATCGGATAAGTGATTAACAGTGGTTGGCAAAGTCATTACAATTGTTGGGCAAAGTAATTTTTAGAGGTCGGATAGGTGATTAACAGTGGTAGGCAAAGTCATTACAATTGTTGGGCAAAGTCATTTTTAGAGGTCGGATAAGTGATTAACAGTGGTTTGCAAAGTCATTACAATTGTTGGGCAAAGTCATTTTTAGAGTTCGGATAAGTTATTAACAGTGGTTAGCAAAGTCATTACAATTGTTGGGCAAAGTCATTTTTAGAATTCGGATAAGTGATTAACAGTGGTTGGCAAAGTCATTACAATTGTTGGGCAAAGTCATTTTTCGAGGTCGGATAGGTGATTAACAGTGGTTGGCAAAGTCATTACAATTGTTGGGCAGAGTCATTTTAGAGTTCGGAAAAGTGATTAACAGTGGTTGGCAAAGTCATTACAATTGTTGGGCAAAGTCATTTTTAGAATTCGGATAAGTGATTAACAGTGGTTGGCAAAGTCATAACAATTGTTGGGCAAAGTCATTTTTAGAGGTCGGATAAGTGATTAACAGTGGTTGGCAAGGTCATTACAATTGTTGGGCAAAGTCATTTCTAGAGATCGGATAAATGATTAACAGAGGTTGGCAAAGTCATTACAATTGTTGGGCAAAGTCATTTCTAGAGATCGGATAAGTGATTAAAAGTGATTACAAAGTCATTACAATTGTTGGGCAAAGTAATTTTTAGAGGTCGGATAGGTGATTAACAGTGGTTGGCAAAGTCATTACAATTGTTAGGCAAAGTCATTTTTAGAGTTCGGAAAAGTGATTAACAGAGGTTTGCAAAGTCATTACAACTGTTGGGCAAAGTCATTTTTAGTGTTCGGATAAGTTATTAACAGTGGTTGGCAAAGTCATTTCAATTGTTGGGCAAAGTCATTTCTAGAGATCGAATAGGTGATTAACAGTTGTCGGCAAAGTCATTACAATTGTTGGGCAAAGTCATTTTTAGAGTTCGGATAAGAGATTAACAGTGATTACAAAGTCATTACAATTGTTGGGCAAAGTAATTTTTAGAGGTCGGATAGGTGATTAACAGTGGTTGGCAAAGTCATTACAATTTTTGGGCAAAGTCTTTTTTAGAGGTCGGATAAGTGATAAACAGTGGTTGGTAAAGTCATTACAATTTTTGGGCAAAGTCATTTCTAGAGATCGGATAAGTGATTTACAGTGGTTGGCAAATTCTTTACAATTGTTGGGCAAAGTCATTTCTAGAGATCGAATAAGTGATTAACAGTGGTTGGCAAAGTCATTACAATTGTTAGGCAAAGTCATTTTTAGAATTCGGATAAGTGATTAACAGTGGTTGGCAAAGTCATTACAATTGTTGAGCAAAGTCATTTTTAGAGGTCGGATAAGTGATTAACAGTGGTTTGCAAAGTCATTACAATTGTTGGGCAAAGTCATTTCTAGAGATCGGATAAGTGATTAACAGTGGTTGGCAAAGTCATTACAATTGTTGGGCAAAGTCATTTCTAGAGATCGGATAAGTGATTTACAGTTGTCGGTAAAGTCATTACAATTGTTGGGCAAATTCTTTTTTAGAGGTCGGATAAGTGATTAACAGTGGTTGGCAAAGTCATTACAATTGTTGGGCAAAGTCATTTTTAGAGTTCGGATAAGTTATTAACAGTTGTTGGCAAAGTCATTACAATTGTTGGGCAATTTTATTTCTAGAGATCGGATAAGTGATTAACAGTGGTTGGCAAAGTCATTACAATTGTTGGGCAAAGTCATTTTTAGAGGTCGGATAAGTGATTAGTAGTGGTTGGCAAAGTCATTTCAATTGTTGGGCAAAGTCATTTTTAGAGTTCGGATAAGTGATTTACAGTGGTTGGCAAAGTCATTACAATTGTTGGGCAAAGTCATTTTTAGAGATCGGATAAGTGATTAACAGTGGTTGGCAAAGTCATTACAATTGTTGGGCAAAGTCATTTCTTGAGATCGGATAAGTGATTTACAGTTGTCGGCAAAGTCATTACAATTGTTGGGCAAATTCTTTTTTAGAGGTCGGATAAGTGATTAACAGTGGTTGGCAAAGTCATTACAATTTTGAGCAAAGTCATTTCTAGAGATCGGATAAGTGATTTACAGTGGTTGGCAAATTCATTACAATTGTTGGGCAAGTCATTTCTAGAGATCGGATAAGTGATTAACAGTGGTTGGCAAAGTAATTACAATTGTTGGGCAAAGTCATTTTTAGGGGTCGGATAAGTGATTAACAGTGGTTGGCAAAGTCATTACAATTGTTGGGCAAAGTCATTTTTAGAGTTCGGATAAGTTATTAACAGTTGTTGGCAAAGTCATTACAATTGTTGGGCAATTTTATTTCTAGAGATCGGATAAGTGATTAACAGTGGTTGGCAAAGTCATTACAATTGTTGGGCAAAGTCATTTTTAGAGGTCGGATAAGTGATTAGTAGTGGTTGGCAAAGTCATTACAATTGTTGGGCAAAGTCATTTTAGAGTTCGGATAAGTGATTTACAGTGGTTGGCAAAGTCATTACAATTGTTGGGCAAAGTCATTTTTAGAGATCGGATAAGTGATTAACAGTGGTTGGCAAAGTCATTACAATTGTTGGGCAAAGTCATTTCTTGAGATCGGATAAGTGATTTACAGTTGTCGGCAAAGTCATTACAATTGTTGGGCAAATTCTTTTTTAGAGGTCGGATAAGTGATTAACAGTGGTTGGCAAAGTCATTACAATTTTTGAGCAAAGTCATTTCTAGAGATCGGATAAGTGATTTACAGTGGTTGGCAAAGTCATTACAATTGTTGGGCAAAGTCATTTTTAGAGATCGGATAAGTGATTAACAGTGGTTGGCAAAGTCATTACAATTGTTGGGCAAAGTCATTTCTTGAGATCGGATAAGTGATTTACAGTTGTCGGCAAAGTCATTACAATTGTTGGGCAAATTCTTTTTTAGAGGTCGGATAAGTGATTAACAGTGGTTGGCAAAGTCATTACAATTTTTGAGCAAAGTCATTTCTAGAGATCGGATAAGTGATTTACAGTGGTTGGCAAATTCATTACAATTGTTGGGCAAAAACATTTCTAGAGTTCGGATAATTTATTAACAGTGGTTGGCAAAGTCATTACAATTGTTGGGCAAAGTCATTTCTAGAGATCGGATAAGTGATTAACAGTGGTTGGCAAAGTAATTACAATTGTTGGGCAAAGTCATTTTTAGGGGTCGGATAAGTGATTAACAGTGGTTGGCAAAGTCATTACAATTGTTGGGCAATGTCATTTTTAGGGGTCGGATAAGTGATTAACAGTGGTTGGCAAAGTCATTACAATTGTTGAGCAAAGTCATTTCTAGAGTTCGGATAATTTATTAACAGTGGTTGGCAAAGTCATTACAATTATTGGGCAAAGTCATTTCTAGAGATCGGATAAGTGATTAACAGTGGTTGGCAAAGTAATTACAATTGTTGGGTTAAGTCATTTTTAGGGGTCGGATAAGTGATTCACAGTGTGTGTCAAAGTCATTACAATTTTTAAGGAAAGTCATTTTTAGAGTCCGGATAAGTGATTAATAGTCGTTGGCAAGGTCATTAAAATTGTTGGGCAAAGTCATTTTTAGAGTTCAGATAAGTTATTAACAGTTGTTTGCAAAGTCATTACAATTGTTGGGCAAAGTTATTTCAAGAGTTCGGATAAGTGATTAACAGTGGTTTGCAAAGTCATTAACATTGTTGGGCAAAGTCATTTTTAGAGGTCGGATAAGTGATTAACAGAGGTTGGCAAAGTCATTACAATTGTTGGGCAAAGTCATTTCTAGAGATCGGATAAGTGATTAACAGTGGTTGGCAAAGTCATTACAATTGTTGGGCAAAGTCATTTTTAGAGTTCGGATAAGAGATTAACAGTGATTACAAAGTCATTACAATTGTTGGGCAAAGTAATTTTTAGAGGTCGGATAGGTGATTAACAGTGGTTGGCAAAGTCATTACAATTGTTAGGCAAAGTCATTTTTAGAGTTCGGAAAAGTGATTAACAGAGGTTTGCAAAGTCATTACAACTGTTGGGCAAAGTCATTTTTAGTGTTCGGATAAGTTATTAACAGTGGTTGGCAAAGTCATTTCAATTGTTGGGCAAAGTCATTTCTAGAGATCGAATAGGTGATTAACAGTTGTCGGCAAAGTCATTACAATTGTTGGGCAAAGTCATTTTTAGAGTTCGGATAAGAGATTAACAGTGATTACAAAGTCATTACAATTGTTGGGCAAAGTAATTTTTAGAGGTCGGATAGGTGATTAACAGTGGTTGGCAAAGTCATTACAATTTTTGGGCAAAGTCTTTTTTAGAGGTCGGATAAGTGATAAACAGTGGTTGGTTAAGTCATTACAATTTTTGGGCAAAGTCATTTCTAGAGATCGGATAAGTGATTTACAGTGGTTGGCAAATTCTTTACAATTGTTGGGCAAAGTCATTTCTAGAGATCGAATAAGTGATTAACAGTGGTTGGCAAAGTCATTACAATTGTTAGGCAAAGTCATTTTTAGAATTCGGATAAGTGATTAACAGTGGTTGGCAAAGTCATTACAATTGTTGAGCAAAGTCATTTTTAGAGGTCGGATAAGTGATTAACAGTGGTTTGCAAAGTCATTACAATTGTTGGGCAAAGTCATTTCTAGAGATCGGATAAGTGATTAACAGTGGTTGGCAAAGTCATTACAATTGTTGGGCAAATTCATTTCTAGAGATCGGATAAGTGATTTACAGTTGTCGGTAAAGTCATTACAATTGTTGGGCAAATTCTTTTTTAGAGGTCGGATAAGTGATTAACAGTGGTTGGCAAAGTCATTACAATTGTTGGGCAAAGTCATTTTTAGAGTTCGGATAAGTTATTAACAGTTGTTGGCAAAGTCATTACAATTGTTGGGCAATTTTATTTCTAGAGATCGGATAAGTGATTAACAGTGGTTGGCAAAGTCATTACAATTGTTGGGCAAAGTCATTTTTAGAGGTCGGATAAGTGATTAGTAGTGGTTGGCAAAGTCATTTCAATTGTTGGGCAAAGTCATTTTTAGAGTTCGGATAAGTGATTTACAGTGGTTGGCAAAGTCATTACAATTGTTGGGCAAAGTCATTTCTTGAGATCGGATAAGTGATTTACAGTTGTCGGCAAAGTCATTACAATTGTTGGGCAAATTCTTTTTTAGAGGTCGGATAAGTGATTAACAGTGGTTGGCAAAGTCATTACAATTTTTGAGCAAAGTCATTTCTAGAGATCGGATAAGTGATTTACAGTGGTTGGCAAATTCATTACAATTGTTGGGCAAAGTCATTTCTAGAGATCGGATAAGTGATTAACAGTGGTTGGCAAAGTAATTACAATTGTTGGGCAAAGTCATTTTTAGGGGTCGGATAAGTGATTAACAGTGGTTGGCAAAGTCATTACAATTGTTGGGCAAAGTCATTTTTAGAGTTCGGATAAGTTATTAACAGTTGTTGGCAAAGTCATTACAATTGTTGGGCAATTTTATTTCTAGAGATCGGATAAGTGATTAACAGTGGTTGGCAAAGTCATTACAATTGTTGGGCAAAGTCATTTTTAGAGGTCGGATAAGTGATTAGTAGTGGTTGGCAAAGTCATTACAATTGTTGGGCAAAGTCATTTTTAGAGTTCGGATAAGTGATTTACAGTGGTTGGCAAAGTCATTACAATTGTTGGGCAAAGTCATTTTTAGAGATCGGATAAGTGATTAACAGTGGTTGGCAAAGTCATTACAATTGTTGGGCAAAGTCATTTCTTGAGATCGGATAAGTGATTTACAGTTGTCGGCAAAGTCATTACAATTGTTGGGCAAATTCTTTTTTAGAGGTCGGATAAGTGATTAACAGTGGTTGGCAAAGTCATTACAATTTTTGAGCAAAGTCATTTCTAGAGATCGGATAATTTATTAACAGTGGTTGGCAAAGTCATTACAATTGTTGGGCAAAGTCATTTCTAGAGATCGGATAAGTGATTAACAGTGGTTGGCAAAGTAATTACAATTGTTGGGCAAAGTCATTTTTAGGGGTCGGATAAGTGATTAACAGTGGTCGGCAAAGTCATTACAATTGTTGGGCAAATTCTTTTTTAGAGGTCGGATAAGTGATTAACAGTGGTTGGCAAAGTCATTACAATTTTTGAGCAAAGTCATTTCTAGAGATCGGATAAGTGATTTACAGTGGTTGGCAAATTCATTACAATTGTTGGGCAAAGTCATTTCTAGAGTTCGGATAATTTATTAACAGTGGTTGGCAAAGTCATTACAATTGTTGGGCAAAGTCATTTCTAGAGATCGGATAAGTGATTAACAGTGGTTGGCAAAGTAATTACAATTGTTGGGCAAAGTCATTTTTAGGGGTCGGATAAGTGATTAACAGTGGTTGGCAAAGTCATTACAATTGTTGGGCAATGTCATTTTTAGGGGTCGGATAAGTGATTAACAGTGGTTGGCAAAGTCATTACAATTGTTGAGCAAAGTCATTTCTAGAGTTCGGATAATTTATTAACAGTGGTTGGCAAAGTCATTACAATTATTGGGCAAAGTCATTTCTAGAGATCGGATAAGTGATTAACAGTGGTTGGCAAAGTAATTACAATTGTTGGGCAAAGTCATTTTTAGGGGTCGGATAAGTGATTCACAGTGTGTGTCAAAGTCATTACAATTTTTAAGGAAAGTCATTTTTAGAGTCCGGAAAAGTGATTAACAGAGGTTTGCAAAGTCATTTCAATTGTTGGGCAAAGTCATTTCTAGAGATCGAATAGGTGATTAACAGTTGTCGGCAAAGTCATTACAATTTTTGGGCAAAGTCATTTTTAGAGATCGGATAAGTGATTAACAGTGGTTGGCAAAGTCATTACAATTGTTGGGCAAAGTCATTTCTTGAGATCGGATAAGTGATTTACAGTTGTCGGCAAAGTCATTACAATTGTTGGGCAAATTCTTTTTTAGAGGTCGGATAAGTGATTAACAGTGGTTGGCAAAGTCATTACAATTTTTGAGCAAAGTCATTTCTAGAGATCGGATAAGTGATTTACAGTGGTTGGCAAAGTCATTACAATTGTTGGGCAAAGTCATTTTTAGAGATCGGATAAGTGATTAACAGTGGTTGGCAAAGTCATTACAATTGTTGGGCAAAGTCATTTCTTGAGATCGGATAAGTGATTTACAGTTGTCGGCAAAGTCATTACAATTGTTGGGCAAATTCTTTTTTAGAGGTCGGATAAGTGATTAACAGTGGTTGGCAAAGTCATTACAATTTTTGAGCAAAGTCATTTCTAGAGATCGGATAAGTGATTTACAGTGGTTGGCAAATTCATTACAATTGTTGGGCAAAGTCATTTCTAGAGTTCGGATAATTTATTAACAGTGGTTGGCAAAGTCATTACAATTGTTGGGCAAAGTCATTTCTAGAGATCGGATAAGTGATTAACAGTGGTTGGCAAAGTAATTACAATTGTTGGGCAAAGTCATTTTTAGGGGTCGGATAAGTGATTAACAGTGGTTGGCAAAGTCATTACAATTGTTGGGCAATGTCATTTTTAGGGGTCGGATAAGTGATTAACAGTGGTTGGCAAAGTCATTACAATTGTTGAGCAAAGTCATTTCTAGAGTTCGGATAATTTATTAACAGTGGTTGGCAAAGTCATTACAATTATTGGGCAAAGTCATTTCTAGAGATCGGATAAGTGATTAACAGTGGTTGGCAAAGTAATTACAATTGTTGGGCAAAGTCATTTTTAGGGGTCGGATAAGTGATTCACAGTGTGTGTCAAAGTCATTACAATTTTTAAGGAAAGTCATTTTTAGAGTCCGGAAAAGTGATTAACAGAGGTTTGCAAAGTCATTTCAATTGTTGGGCAAAGTCATTTCTAGAGATCGAATAGGTGATTAACAGTTGTCGGCAAAGTCATTACAATTTTTGGGCAAAGTCTTTTTTAGAGGTCGGATAAGTGATAAACAGTGGTTGGTAAAGTCATTACAATTTTTGGGCAAAGTCATTTCTAGAGATCGGATAAGTGATTTACAGTGGTTGGCAAAGTCATTACAATTGTTAGGCAAAGTCATTTTTAGAATTCGGATAAGTGATTAACAGTGGTTGGCAAAGTCATTACAATTGTTGGGCAAATTCTTTTTTAGAGGTCGGATAAGTGATTAACAGTGGTTGGCAAAGTCATTACAATTTTTGAGCAAAGTCATTTCTAGAGATCGGATAAGTGATTTACAGTGGTTGGCAAATTCATTACAATTGTTGGGCAAAGTCATTTCTAGAGATCGGATAAGTGATTAACAGTGGTTGGCAAATTCATTACAATTGTTGGGCAAAGTCATTTCTAGAGATCGGATAAGTGATTAACAGTGGTTGGGAAAGTCATTACAATTGTTGGGCAAAGTCATTTTTAGAGTTCGGATAAGTTATTAACAGTTGTTGGCAAAGTCATTACAATTGTTGGGCAATTTTATTTCTAGAGATCGGATAAGTGATTAACAGTGGTTGGCAAAGTCATTACAATTGTTGGGCAAAGTCATTTTTAGAGTTCGGATAATTTATTAACAGTGGTTGGCAAAGTCATTACAATTGTTGGGCAAAGTCATTTCTAGAGATCGGATAAGTGATTAACAGTGGTTGGCAAAGTAATTACAATTGTTGGGCAAAGTCATTTCTAGAGTTCGGATAATTTATTAACAGTGGTTGGCAAAGTCATTACAATTGTTGGGCAAAGTCATTTCTTGAGATCGGATAAGTGATTTACAGTTGTCGGCAAAGTCATTACAATTGTTGGGCAAATTCTTTTTTAGAGGTCGGATAAGTGATTAACAGTGGTTGGCAAAGTCATTACAATTTTTGAGCAAAGTCATTTCTAGAGATCGGATAAGTGATTTACAGTGGTTGGCAAATTCATTACAATTGTTGGGCAAAGTCATTTCTAGAGTTCGGATAATTTATTAACAATGGTTGGCAAAGTCATTACAATTGTTGGGCAAAGTCATTTCTAGAGATCGGATAAGTGATTAACAGTGGTTGGCAAAGTAATTACAATTGTTGGGCAAAGTCATTTTTAGGGGTCGGATAAGTGATTAACAGTGGTTGGCAAAGTCATTACAATTGTTGGGCAATGTCATTTTTAGGGGTCGGATAAGTGATTAACAGTGGTTGGCAAAGTCATTACAATTGTTGAGCAAAGTCATTTCTAGAGTTCGGATAATTTATTAACAGTGGTTGGCAAAGTCATTACAATTGTTGGGCAAAGTCATTTCTAGAGATCGGATAAGTGATTAACAGTGGTTGGCAAAGTAATTACAATTGTTGGGCAAAGTCATTTTTAGGGGTCGGATAAGTGATTCACAGTGTGTGTCAAAGTCATTACAATTTTTAAGGAAAGTCATTTTTAGAGTCCGGAAAAGTGATTAACAGTGGTTTGCAAAGTCATTACAATTGTTGGGCAAAGTCATTTTTAGTGTTCGGATAAGTTATTAACAGTGGTTGGCAAAGTCATTTCAATTGTTGGGCAAAGTCATTTCTAGAGATCGAATAGGTGATTAACAGTTGTCGGCAAAGTCATTACAATTTTTGGGCAAAGTCTTTTTTAGAGGTCGGATAAGTGATAAACAGTGGTTGGTAAAGTCATTACAATTTTTGGGCAAAGTCATTTCTAGAGATCGGATAAGTGATTTACAGTGGTTGGCAAAGTCATTACAATTGTTAGGCAAATTCTTTTTTAGAGGTCGGATAGGTGATTAACAGTGGTTGGCAAAGTCATTACAATTGTTGAGCAAAGTCATTTTTAGAGTTCAGAAAAGTGATTAACAGAGGTTTGCAAAGTCATTACAACTGTTGGGCAAAGTCATTTTTAGTGTTCGGATAAGTGATTAACAGTGGTTGGCAAATTCATTACAATTGTTGGGCAAAGTCATTTCTAGAGATCGGATAAGTGATTAACAGTGGTTGGCAAAGTCATTACAATTGTTGGGCAAAGTCATTTTTAGAGTTCGGATAAGTTATTAACAGTTGTTGGCAAAGTCATTACAATTGTTGGGCAATTTTATTTCTAGAGATCGGATAAGTGATTAACAGTGGTTGGCAAAGTCATTACAATTGTTGGGCAAAGTCATTTTTAGAGGTCGGATAAGTGATTAGTAGTGGTTGGCAAAGTCATTACAATTGTTGGGCAAAGTCATTTTTAGAGTTCGGATAAGTGATTTACAGTGGTTGGCAAAGTCATTACAATTGTTGGGCAAAGTCATTTTTAGAGATCGGATAAGTGATTAACAGTGGTTGGCAAAGTAATTACAATTGTTGGGCAAAGTGATTTTTAGAGTTCGGATAATTTTTTAACAGTGGTTGGCAAAGTCATTACAATTGTTGGGCAAAGTCATTTCTAGAGATCGGATAAGTGATTAACAGTGGTTGGTAAAGTCATTACAATTGTTGGGCAAAGTCATTTTTAGAATTCGGATAAGTGATTAACAGTGGTTGGCAAAGTCATTACAATTGTTGGGCAAAGTCATTTCTAGAGTTCGGATAATTTATTAACAGTGGTTGGCAAAGTCATTACAATTGTTGGGCAAAGTCATTTCTAGAGATCGGATAAGTGATTAACAGTGGTTGGCAAAGTAATTACAATTGTTGGGCAAAGTCATTTTTAGGGGTCGGATAAGTGATTAACAGTGGTTGGCAAAGTCATTACAATTGTTGGGCAATGTCATTTTTAGGGGTCGGATAAGTGATTAACAGTGGTTGGCAAAGTCATTACAATTGTTGAGCAAAGTCATTTCTAGAGTTCGGATAATTTATTAACAGTGGTTGGCAAAGTCATTACAATTGTTGGGCAAAGTCATTTCTAGAGATCGGATAAGTGATTAACAGTGGTTGGCAAAGTAATTACAATTGTTGGGCAAAGTCATTTTTAGGGGTCGGATAAGTGATTCACAGTGTGTGTCAAAGTCATTACAATTTTTAAGGAAAGTCATTTTTAGAGTCCGGATAAGTGATTAATAGTGGTTGACAAGGTCATTAAAATTGTTGGGCAAAGTCATTTTTAGAGTTCGGATAAGTTATTAACAGTGGTTTGCAAAGTCATTACAATTGTTGGGCAAAGTTATTTCAAGAGTTCGGATAAGTGATTAACAGTGGTTGGCAAAGTCATTACAATTGTTGGGCTAAGTCATTTTTAGAGGTCGGATAAGTGATTAACAGTGGTTGGCAAAGTCATTTCAATTGTTGGGCAAAGTCATTTTTAGGGGTCGGATAAGTTATTAACAGTGGTTTGCAAAGTCATTTCAATTGCTGGGCAAAGTCATTTTTAGAGTTCGGATAAGTGATTAACAGAGGTTGGCAAAGTCATTACAATTGTTGGGCAAAGTCATTTCTAGAGATCGGATAAGTGATTTACAGTGGTTGGCAAATTCATTACAATTGTTGGGCAAAGTCATTTCTAGAGATCGGATAAGTGATTAACAGTGGTTGGCAAAGTCATTACAATTGTTGGGCAAAGTCATTTTTAGAGTTCGGATAAGAGATTAACAGTGATTACAAAGTCATTACAATTGTTGGGCAAAGTAATTTTTAGAGGTCGGATAGGTGATTAACAGTGGTTGGCAAAGTCATTACAATTGTTGGGCAAAGTCATTTTTAGAGTTCGGAAAAGTGATTAACAGAGGTTTGCAAAGTCATTACAACTGTTGGGCAAAGTCATTTTTAGGGGTCGGATAAGTGATTAACAGTGGTTGGCAAAGTCATTACAATGTTGAGCAAAGTCATTTCTAGAGTTCGTATAATTTATTGACAGTGGTTGGCAAAGTCATTACAATTGTTGGGCAAAGTAATTTCTAGAGATCGGATAAGTGATTAACAGTGGTTGGCAAAGTCATTACAATTGTTGGGCAAAGTCATTTTTAGAGTTCGGATAAGAGATTAACAGTGATTACAAAGTCATTACAATTGTTGGGCAAAGTAATTTTTAGAGGTCGGATAGGTGATTAACAGTGGTTGGCAAAGTAATTACAATTGTTGGGCAAAGTCATTTTTAGAGTTCAGAAAAGTGATTAACAGAGGTTTGCAAAGTCATTACAACTGTTGGGCAAAGTCATTTTTAGTGTTCGGATAAGTTATTAACAGTGGTTGGCAAAGTCGTTTCAATTGTTGGGCAAAGTCATTTCTAGAGATCGAATAGGTGATTAACAGTTGTCGGCAAAGTCATTACAATTTTTGGGCAAAGTCTTTTTTAGAGGTCGGATAAGTGATAAAGAGTGGTTGGTAAAGTCATTACAATTTTTTGGGAAAAGTCATTTTTAGAGATCGGATAAGTGATTTACAGTGGTTGGCAAATTCTTTACAATTGTTGGGCAAAGTCATTTCTAGAGATCGAATAAGTGATTAACAGTGGTTGGCAAAGTCATTACAATTGTTAGGCAAAGTCATTTTAGAATTCGGATAAGTGATTAACAGTGGTTGGCAAAGTCATTACAATTGTTGGGCAAAGTCATTTTTAGAGGTCGGATAAGTGATTAACAGTGGTTTGCAAAGTCATTACAATTGTTGGGCAAAGTCATTTTAGAGATCGGATAAGTGATTAACAGTGGTTGGCAAAGTCATTACAATTGTTGGGCAAAGTCATTTCTAGAGATCGGATAAGTGATTAACAGTGGTTGGCAAAGTCATTACAATTGTTGGGCAAAGTCATTTTTAGAATTCGGATAAGTGATTAACAGTGGTTGGCAAAGTCATTACAATTGTTGGGCAAAGTCATTTCTAGAGTTCGGATAATTTATTAACAGTGGTTGGCAAAGTCATTACAAGTGTTGGGCAAAGTCATTTCTAGAGATCGGATAAGTGATTAACAGTGGTTGGCAAAGTAATTACAATTGTTGGGCAAAGTCATTTTTAGGGGTCGGATAAGTGATTAACAGTGGTTGGCAAAGTCATTACAATTGTTGGGCAATGTCATTTTTAGGGGTCGGATAAGTGATTAACAGTGGTTGGCAAAGTCATTACAATTGTTGAGCAAAGTCATTTCTAGAGTTCGTATAATTTATTGACAGTGGTTGGCAAAGTCATTACAATTGTTGGGCAAAGTAATTTTTAGAGGTCGGATAGGTGATTAACAGTGGTTGGCAAAGTAATTACAATTGTTGGGCAAAGTCATTTTTAGGGGTCGGATAAGTGATTCACAGTGTGTGTCAAAGTCATTACAATTTTTAAGGAAAGTCATTTTTAGATTCCGGATAAGTGATTAATAGTGGTTGACAAGGTCATTAAAATTGTTGGGCAAAGTCATTTTTAGAGTTCGGATAAGTTATTAACAGTGGTTTGCAAAGTCATTACAATTGTTGGGCAAAGTTATTTCAAGAGTTCGGATAAGTGATTAACAGTGGTTGGCAAAGTCATTACAATTGTTGGGCAAAGTCATTTTAGAGGTCGGATAAGTGATTAACAGTGGTTGGCAAAGTCATTTCAATTGTTGGGCAAAGTCATTTTTAGGGGTCGGATAAGTGATTAACAGTGTGTGTCAAAGTCATTACAATTTTTAAGAAAAGTCATTTTTAGAGTCCGGGTAAGTGATTAATAGTGGTTGGCAATGTCATTAAAATTGTTGGGCAAAGTCATTTTTAGAGTTCGGATAAGTTATTAACAGTGGTTTGCAAAGTCATTTCAATTGCTGGGCAAAGTCATTTTTAGAGTTCGGATAAGTGATTAACAGAGGTTGGCAAAGTCATTACAATTGTTGGGCAAAGTCATTTTTAGAGTTCGGATAAGAGATTAACAGTGATTACAAAGTCATTACAATTGTTGGGCAAAGTAATTTTTAGAGGTCGGATAGGTGATTAACAGTGGTTGGCAAAGTCATTACAATTGTTGGGCAAAGTCATTTTTAGAGTTCAGAAAAGTGATTAACAGAGGTTTGCAAAGTCATTACAACTGTTGGGCAAAGTCATTTTTAGTGTTCGGATAAGTTATTAACAGTGGTTGGCAAAGTCGTTTCAATTGTTGGGCAAAGTCATTTCTAGAGATCGAATAGGTGATTAACAGTTGTCGGCAAAGTCATTACAATTTTTGGGCAAAGTCTTTTTTAGAGGTCGGATAAGTGATAAACAGTGGTTGGTAAAGTCATTACAATTTTTGGGCAAAGTCATTTCTAGAGATCGGATAAGTGATTTACAGTGGTTGGCAAATTCTTTACAATTGTTGGGCAAAGTCATTTCTAGAGATCGAATAAGTGATTAACAGTGGTTGGCAAAGTCATTACAATTGTTAGGCAAAGTCATTTTAGAATTCGGATAAGTGATTAACAGTGGTTGGCAAAGTCATTACAATTGTTGGGCAAAGTCATTTTTAGAGGTCGGATAAGTGATTAACAGTGGTTTGCAAAGTCATTACAATTGTTGGGCAAAGTCATTTTTAGAGATCGGATAAGTGATTAACAGTGGTTGGCAAAGTCATTACAATTGTTGGGCAAAGTCATTTCTAGAGATCGGATAAGTGATTAACAGTGGTTGGCAAAATCATTACAATTGTTGGGCAAAGTCATTTTTAGAATTCGGATAAGTGATTAACAGTGGTTGGCAAAGTCATTACAATTGTTGGGCAAAGTCATTTCTAGAGTTCGGATAATTTATTAACAGTGGTTGGCAAAGTCATTACATATGTTGGGCAAAGTCTTTCTAGAGATCGGATAAGTGATTAACAGTGGTTGGCAAAGTAATTACAATTGTTGGGCAAAGTCATTTTTAGGGGTCGGATAAGTGATTAACAGTGGTTGGCAAAGTCATTACAATTGTTGAGCAAAGTCATTTCTAGAGTTCGTATAATTTATTAACAGTGGTTGGCAAAGTCATTACAATTGTTGGGCAAAGTAATTTTTAGAGGTCGGATAGGTGATTAACAGTGGTTGGCAAAGTAATTACAATTGTTGGGCAAAGTCATTTTTAGGGGTCGGATAAGTGATTCACAGTGTGTGTCAAAGTCATTACAATTTTTAAGGAAAGTCATTTTTAGAGTCCGGATAAGTGATTAATAGTGGTTGACAAGGTCATTAAAATTGTTGGGCAAAGTCATTTTTTAGAGTTCGGACTAAGTATTAACAGTGGTTTGCAAAGTCATTACAATTGTTGGGCAAAGTTATTTCAAGAGTTCGGATAAGTGATTAACAGTGGTTGGCAAAGTCATTACAATTGTTGGGCAAAGTCATTTTTAGAGGTCGGATAAGTGATTAACAGTGGTTGTCAAAGTCATTTCAATTGTTGGGCAAAGTCATTTTTAGGGGTCGGATAAGTGATTAACAGTGTGTGTCAAAGTCTTACAATTTTTAAGAAAAGTCATTTTAGAGTCCGGGTAAGTGATTAATAGTGGTTGGCAATGTCATTAAATTGTTGGGCAAAGTCATTTTTAGAGTTCGGATAAGTTATTAACAGTGGTTTGCAAAGTCATTTCAATTGCTGGGCAAAGTCATTTTAGAGTTCGGATAAGTGATTAACAGAGGTTGGCAAAGTCATTACAATTGTTGGGCAAAGTCATTTCTAGAGATCGGATAAGTGATTTACAGTGGTTGGCAAATTCATTACAATTGTTGGGCAAAGTCATTTCTAGAGATCGGATAAGTGATTAACAGTGGTTGGCAAAGTCATTACAATTGTTGGGCAAAGTCATTTTTAGAGTTCGGATAAGAGATTAACAGTGATTACAAAGTCATTACAATTGTTGGGCAAAGTAATTTTTAGAGGTCGGATAGGTGATTAACAGTGGTTGGCAAAGTCATTACAATTGTTGGGCAAAGTCATTTTTAGGGTTCGGAAAAGTGATTAACAGGTTTGCAAAGTCATTACAACTGTTGGGCAAAGTCATTTTTAGAGGTCGGATAAGTGATTAACAGAGGTTGGCAAAGTCATTACAATTGTTGGGCAAAGTCATTTCTAGAGATCGGATAAGTGATTTACAGTGGTTGGCAAATTATTACAATTGTTGGGCAAAGTCATTTCTAGAGATCGGATAAGTGATTAACAGTGGTTGGCAAAGTCATTACAATTGTTGGGCAAAGTCATTTTTAGAGTTCGGATAAGAGATTAACAGTGATTACAAAGTCATTACAATTGTTGGGCAAAGTAATTTTAGAGGTCGGATAGGTGATTAACAGTGGTTGGCAAAGTCATTACAATTTTGGGCAAAGTCTTTTTTAGAGGTCGGATAAGTGATAACAGTGGTTGGTAAAGTCATTACAATTTTGGGCAAAGTCATTTCTAGAGATCGGATAAGTGATTTACAGTGGTTGGCAAATTCTTAACAATTGTTGGGCGAAGTCATTTCTAGAGATCGAATAAGTGATTAACAGTGGTTGACAAAGTCATTACAATTGTTAGGCAAAGTCATTTTTAGAATTCGGATAAGTGATTAACAGTGGTTGGCAAAGTCATTACAATTGTTGGGCAAAGTCATTTTTAGAGGTCGGATAAGTGATTAACAGTGGTTTGCAAAGTCATTACAATT
This sequence comes from Brachionus asplanchnoidis, assembly GCA_025491095.1. Taxonomy (NCBI): domain Eukaryota; kingdom Metazoa; phylum Rotifera; class Eurotatoria; order Ploima; family Brachionidae; genus Brachionus; species Brachionus asplanchnoidis. Next base: position 77,988 of record JAILYF010000255.1, read on the forward strand.
GTTGGGCAAAGTCATTTCTAGAGATCGGATAAGTGATTAACAGTGGTTGGCAAAGTCATTACAATTGTTGGGCAAAGTCATTTCTAGAGATCGGATAAGTGATTACAGTTGTCGGCAAAGTCATTACAATTGTTGGGCAAATCTTTTTAGAGGTCGGATAAGTGATTAACAGTGGTTGGCAAAGTCATTACAATTGTTGGGCAAAGTCATTTTTAGAGGTCGGATAAGTGATTAACAGAGGTTGGCAAAGTCATTACAATTGTTGGGCAAAGTCATTTCTAGAGATCGGATAAGTGATTACAGTGGTTGGCAAATTATTACAATTGTTGGGCAAAGTCATTTCTAGAGATCGGATAAGTGATTAACAGTGGTTGGCAAAGTCATTACAATTGTTGGGCAAAGTCATTTTTAGAGTTCGGATAAAGATTAACAGTGTTACAAAGTCATTACAATTGTTGGGCAAAGTAATTTTTAGAGGTCGGATAGTGATTAACAGTGGTTGGCAAAGTCATTACAATTGTTGGGCAAAGTCATTTTTAGAGATCGGAAAGTGATTAACAGAGGTTTGCAAAGTCATTACAATTGTTGGGCAAAGTTATTTCAGAGTTCGGATAAGTGATTAACAGTGGTTGCAAAGTCATTACAATTGTTGGGCAAAGTCATTTTTAGAGGTCGGATAAGTGATTAACAGAGGTTGGCAAAGTCATTACAATTGTTGGGCAAAGTCATTTCTAGAGATCGGATAAGTGATTACAGTGGTTGGCAAATCATTACAATTGTTGGGCAAAGTCATTTCTTGAGATCGGATAAGTGATTAACAGTGGTTGGCAAAGTCATTACAATTGTTGGCAAAGTCATTTTTAGAGTTCGGATAAGAGATTAACAGTGATTACAAAGTCATTACAATTGTTGGGCAAAGTATTTTTAGAGGTCGGATAGGTGATTAACAGTGGTTGGCAAAGTCATTACAATTGTTGGGCAAAGTCATTTTTAGGGTTCGGAAAAGTGATTAACGAGGTTGCAAAGTCATTACAATGTTGGGCAAAGTCATTTTTAGAGTCGGATAAGTGATTAACAGAGGTTGGCAAAGTCATTACAATTGTTGGGCAAAGTCATTTCTAGAGATCGGATAAGTGATTAACAGTGGTTGGCAAATTATTACAATTGTTGGGCAAAGTCATTTCTAGAGATCGGATAAGTGATTAACAGTGGTTGGCAAAGTCATTACAATTGTTGGGCAAAGTCATTTTTAGAGTTCGGATAAGAGTTAACAGTGATTACAAAGTCATTACAATTGTTGGGCAAAGTCATTTTTAGAGGTCGGATAGGTGATTAACAGTGGTTGGCAAGTCATTACAATTTTTGGGCAAAGTCTTTTTAGAGGTCGGATAAGTGATAACAGTGGTTGGTAAAGTCATTACAATTTTTGGGCAAAGTCATTTCTAGAGATCGGATAAGTGATTACAGTGGTTGGCAAATTCTTACAATTGTTGGGCAAAGTCATTTCTAGAGATCGAATAAGTGATAACAGTGGTTGGCAAAGTCATTACAATTGTTGGCAAAGTCATTTTTAGAATTCGGATAAGTGATTAACAGTGGTTGGCAAAGTCATTACAATTGTTGGGCAAAGTCATTTTTAGAGGTCGGATAAGTGATTAACAGTGGTTTGCAAAGTCATTACAATTGTTGGGCAAAGTCATTTCTAGAGATCGGATAAGTGATTAACAGTGGTTGGCAAAGTCATTACAATTGTTGGGCAAAGTCATTTAGAGATCGGATAAGTGATTACAGTTTGTCGGCAAAGTCATTACAATTGTTGGGCAAAGTCATTTTTAGAGTTCGGATAAGTATTAACAGTTGTTGGCAAAGTCATTACAATTGTTGGGCAAAGTCATTTCTTGAGATCGGATAAGTGATTAACAGTGGTTGGCAAAGTCATTACAATTGTTGGGCAAAGTCATTTTTAGAGGTCGGATAAGTGATTTACAGTGGTTGGCAAATTAATTACAATTGTTGGGCAAAGTCATTTCTAGAGATCGGATAAGTGATTAACAGTGTTGGCAAAGTCATTACAATTGTTGGGCAAAATCATTTTTAGAGTTCGGATAAGAGATTAACAGTGATTACAAAGTCATTACAATTGTTGGGCAAAGTATTTTTAGAGGTCGGATAGGTGATTAACAGTGGTTGGCAAAGTCATTACAATTGTTGGGCAAAGTCATTTTAGAGTTCGGAAAAGTGATTAACAGAGGTTTGCAAAGTCATTACAATTGTTGGGCAAAGTTATTTCAAGAGTTCGGATAAGTGATTAACAGTGGTTTGCAAAGTCATTACAATTGTTGGGCAAAGTCATTTTTAGAGGTCGGATAAGTGATTAACAGAGGTTGGCAAAGTCATTACAATTGTTGGGCAAAGTCATTTCTAGAGATCGGATAAGTGATTTACAGTGGTTGGCAAATTAATTACAATTGTTGGGCAAAGTCATTTCTTGAGATCGGATAAGTGATTAACAGTGGTTGGCAAAGTCATTACAATTGTTGGGCAAAGTCATTTTTAGAGTTCGGATAAGAGATTAACAGTGATTACAAAGTCATTACAATTGTTGGGCAAAGTAATTTTTAGAGGTCGGATAGGTGATTAACAGTGGTTGGCAAAGTCATTACAATTGTTGGGCAAAGTCATTTTTAGAGTTCGGAAAAGTGATTAACAGTGGTTTGCAAAGTCATTACAACTGTTGGGCAAAGTCTTTTTTAGTGTTCGGATAAGTTATTAACAGTGGTTGGCAAAGTCATTTCAATTGTTGGGCAAAGTCATTTCTAGAGATCGAATAGGTGATTAACAGTTGTCGGCAAAGTCATTACAATTTTTGGGCAAAGTCTTTTTTAGAGGTCGGATAAGTGATAAACAGTGGTTGGTAAAGTCATTACAATTTTGGGCAAAGTCATT
>JAILYF010000256.1:0-55605 GCA_025491095.1 Brachionus asplanchnoidis
GGTCAAGAAGTCCTGAGGAAGGTAAAGAAGTCCTTAGGAAGGTCAGAAGTCCTTAGGAGAGTCAATAAGTCCTTAGGACGGTCAATAAGTCCTTAGGACGGTCAATAAGTCCTTAGGACGGTCAATAAGTCCTAAGGACGGTCAGAAGTCCTTAGGACGGTAAAGAAGTCCTATGGCAGTCAAGAAGTCCTTAGAAGGGTCAAGAAAACCTTATTACGGTCAAGAAGTCCTAAGGACCGTCAAGAAGTCCTTAGGAAGGTCAAGAAGTCCTAAGGACGGTCAAGAAATCCTCAGAACGGCCAAAAAACCTTAGGACGGTAAAGGAGTCTTTAGGACGGTCAAGAAGTCCTTTGAACGGTCAAGAAGTCCTGAGGAAGGTCAAGAAGTCCTTAGGACGGTCAAGAAGTCCTTACGAAGGTCAAGAAGTCCTTATGACGGTCAAGAAGTCCTGAGGAAGGTTAGGAAGAACTTAGGACGGTCAAGAAGTCCTCAGGACGGCCAAGAAGTCCTTAGAAAGGTCAAGAAGTCCTGAGGAAGGTCAAGAAGTCCTTAGGAAGGTCAAGAAGTCCTTAGGAGAGTCAATAAGTCCTTAGGACGGTCAAGAAATCCTTAGAAGGGTCAAGAAGTCCTTAGGACGGTCAAGAAATCCTTAGGACGGTCAATAAGTCCTTAGGACGGTCAAGAAATCCTTAGAAGGGTCAAGAAGTCCTTAGGACGGTCAAGAAATCCTTAGGACGGTCAAGAAGTCTATAGGACGTGCAAGAAGTCCTTAGGACGTTCAATAAGTCCTTAGGACGGTTAAGAAGTCCTTAGGACGGTAAAGAAGTCCTATGGACAGTCAAGAAGTCCTTAGAAGGGTCAAGAAAACCTTTTTACGGTCAAGAAGTCCTAAGGACGGTCAAGAAGTCCCAAGGAAGGTCAATGAGTCCTTATGACGGTCAAGAAAACCTTAGGACGGTCAAGAAGTCCTCAGGACGGCCTAGAAGTCCTTAGAAAGGTCAAGAAGTCCTTACGAAGGTCAAGAAGTCCTGAGGAAGGTCAAGAAGTCCTGAGGAAGGTTAAGAAGTCCTTAGGAGAGTCAATAAGTCCTTAGGACGGTCAAGAAATCCTTAGAAGGGTCAAGAAGTCCTTAGGACGGTCAAGAAATCCTTAGGACGGTCAAGAAGTCTATAGGACGTGCAAGAAGTCCTTAGGACGTTCAATAAGTCCTTAGGACGGTTAAGAAGTCCTTAGGACGGTAAAGAAGTCCTATGGACAGTCAAGAAGTCCTTAGAAGGGTCAAGAAAACCTTTTTACGGTCAAGAAGTCCTAAGGACGGTCAAGAAGTCCCAAGGAAGGTCAATGAGTCCTTATGACGGTCAAGAAAACCTTAGGACGGTCAAGAAGTCCTCAGGACGGCCTAGAAGTCCTTAGAAAGGTCAAGAAGTCCTTACGAAGGTCAAGAAGTCCTTAGGACGGTCAAGAAGTCCTGAGGAAGGTTAGGAAGACCTTAGGACGGTCAAGAAGTCCTCAGGACGGCCAAGAAGTCCCAAGGAAGGTCAATGAGTCCTTATGACGGTCAAGAAGTCCCAAGGAAGGTCAATGAGTCCTTATGACGGTCAAGAAAACCTTAGGACGGTCAAGAAGTCCTCAGGACGGCCTAGAAGTCCTTAGAAAGGTCAAGAAGTCCTTACGAAGGTCAAGAAGTCCTTAGGACGGTCAAGAAGTCCTGAGGAAGGTTAGGAAGACCTTAGGACGGTCAAGAAGTCCTAAGGACGGTCAAGAAGTCCCAAGGAAGGTCAATGAGTCCTTATGACGGTCAAGAAAACCTTAGGACGGTCAAGAAGTCCTCAGGACGGCCTAGAAGTCCTTAGAAAGGTCAAGAAGTCCTTACGAAGGTCAAGAAGTCCTTAGGACGGTCAAGAAGTCCTGAGGAAGGTTAGGAAGACCTTAGGACGGTCAAGAAGTCCTCAGGACGGCCAAGAAGTCCTTAGAAAGGTCAAGAAGTCCTGAGGAAGGTAAAGAAGTCCTTACGAAGGTCAAGAAGTCCTTAGGACGGTCAATAAGTCCTTAGGACGGTCAATAAGTCCTTAGGACGGTCAATAAGTCCTTAGGACGGTCAAGAAGTCCTTAGGACGGTAAAGAAGTCCTATGGACAGTCAAGAAGTCCTTAGATGGGTCAAGAAAACCTTATTACGGTCAAGAAGTCCTAAGGACCGTCAAGAAGTCCTTAGGAAGGTCAAGAAGTCCTAAGGACGGTCAAGAAGTCCTTAGGACGGTCAAGAAATCCTCAGAACGGCCAAAAAACCTTAGGACGGTAAAGGAGTCCTTAGGACGGTCAAGAAGTCCTTTGAACGGTCAAGAAGTCCTGAGGAAGGTCAAGAAGTCCTTAGGACGGTCAAGAAGTCCTTCGGAGGGTCAAGAAGTCCTTAGAACGGTCAAGAAGTCCTTACGAAGGTCAAGAAGTCCTTATGACGGTCAAGAAGTCCTGAGGAAGGTTAGGAAGAACTTAGGACGGTCAAGAAGTCCTCAGGACGGCCAAGAAGTCCTTAGAAAGGTCAAGAAGTCCTGAGGAAGGTCAAGAAGTCCTTAGGAAGGTCAAGAAGTCCTTAGGAGAGTCAATAAGTCCTTAGGACGGTCAAGAAATCCTTAGAAGGGTCAAGAAGTCCTTAGGACGGTCAAGAAATCCTTAGGACGGTCAAGAAGTCTATAGGACGTGCAAGAAGTCCTTAGGACGTTCAATAAGTCCTTAGGACGGTTAAGAAGTCCTTAGGACGGTAAAGAAGTCCTATGGACAGTCAAGAAGTCCTTAGAAGGGTCAAGAAAACCTTTTTACGGTCAAGAAGTCCTAAGGACGGTCAAGAAGTCCCAAGGAAGGTCAATGAGTCCTTATGACGGTCAAGAAGTCCTTAGTACGGTCAAGAAAACCTTAGGACGGTCAAGAAGTCCTCAGGACGGCCTAGAAGTCCTTAGAAAGGTCAAGAAGTCCTGAGGAAGGTCAAGAAGTCCTTAGGACGGTCAAGAAGTCCTGAGGAAGGTTAGGAAGACCTTAGGACGGTCAAGAAGTCCTCAGGACGGCCAAGAAGTCCTTCGAAAGGTCAAGAAGTCCTGAGGAAGGTAAAGAAGTCCTTACGAAGGTCAAGAAGTCCTTAGGAGAGTCAATAAGTCCTTAGGACGGTCAATAAGTCCTTAGGACGGTCAAGAAGTCCTTAGGACGGTAAAGAAGTCCTATGGACAGTCAAGAAGTCCTTAGAAGGGTCAAGAAAACCTTATTACGGTCAAGAAGTCCTAAGGACCGTCAAGAAGTCCTTAGGAAGGTCAAGAAGTCCTAAGGACGGTCAAGAAGTCCTTAGGACGGTCAAGAAATCCTCAGAACGGTAAAGAAGTCCTATGGACAGTCAAGAAGTCCTTAGAAGGGTCAAGAAAACCTTATTACGGTCAAGAAGTCCTAAGGACCGTCAAGAAGTCCTTAGGAAGGTCAAGAAGTCCTGAGGAAGGTCAAGAAGTCCTTAGGACGGCCAAGAAGTCCTTCAGATGGTCAAGAAGTCCTTAGAACGGTCAAGAAGTCCTTACGAAGGTCAAGAAGTCCTTAAGACGGTCAAGAAGTCCTGAGGAAGGTTAGGAAGACCTTAGGACGGTCAAGAAGTCCTCAGGACGGCCAAGAAGTCCTTAGAAAGGTCAAGAAGTCCTGAGGAAGGTCAAGAAGTCGTTAGGAAGGTCAAGAAGTCCTTAGGAGAGTCAATAAGTCCTTAGGACGGTCAAGAAATCCTTAGAAGGGTCAAGAAGTCCTAAGGACGGTCAAGAAATCCTTAGGACGGTCAAGAAGTCTATAGGACGGTCAAGAAGTCCTTAGGACGTTCAATAAGTCCTTAGGACGGTAAAGAAGTCCTTAGGACGGTAAAGAAGTCCTATGGACAGTCAAGAAGTCCTTATAAGGGTCAAGAAAACCTTTTTACGGTCAAGAAGTCCTATGGACAGTCAAGAAGTCCTGAGGAAGGTCAAGAAGTCCTTAGGACGGTCAAGAAGTCCTTCGGAGGGTCAAGAAGTCCTTAGAACGGTCAAGTAGTCCTTACGAAGGTCAAGAAGTCCTGAGGAAGGTTAGGAAGAACTTAGGACGGTCAAGAAGTCCTCAGGACGGCCAAGAAGTCCTTAGAAAGGTCAAGAAGTCCTGAGGATGGTCAAGAAGTCCTTAGGAAGGTCAAAAAGCCCTTAGGAGAGTCAAGAAGTCTATAGGACGTGCAAGAAGTCCTTAGGACGTTCAATAAGTCCTTAGGACGGTAAAGAAGTCCTTAGGATGGTAAAGAAGTCCTATGGACAGTCAAGAAGACCTAAGGAAGGTCAAGAAGTCCTTTGGACGGTCAAGAAGTCCTCAGGACGGCCAAGAAGTCCTTAGGACGGAAAAGAAATCCTCAGAACGGCCAAAAAACCTTAGGACGGTCAATGAGTCCTTATGACGGTCAAGAAGTCCTTATTACGTTCAAGAAGTCCTTAGGACGATCAAGAAGTCCTCAGGACGGCCAAGAAGTCCTTAGAAAGGTCAAGAAGTCCTGAGGAAGGTCAAGAAGTCCTTAGGAAGGTCAAGAAGTCATTAGGACGGTAAAGAAGTCCTCAGGACGGTCAAGAAGTCCTTAGGACGGTCATGAAGTCCTTAGAAGGGTCAAGAAAACCTTATTACGGTCAAGAAGTCCTAAGGACCGTCCAGAAGTCCTTAGGAAGGTCAAGAAGTCCTTAGGACGGTCAAGAAGTCCTTAGGACGGTCAAGAAGTCCTTAGGACGGTCAAGAAATCCTCAGAACGGCCAAAAAACCTTAGGACGGTAAAGGAGTCCTTAGGACGGTCAAGAAGTCCTTTGAACGGTCAAGAAGTCCTGAGGAAGGCCAAGAAGTCCTTAGGACGGTCAAGAAGTCCTTCGGAGGGTCAAGAAGTCCTTGGAACGGTCAAGAAGTCCTTACGAAGGTCAAGAAATCCTTAGGACGGTCAAGAAGTCCTGAGGAAGGTTAGGAAGAACTTAGGACGGTCAAGAAGTCCTCAGGACGGCCAAGAAGTCCTTAGAAAGGTCAAGAAGTCCTGAGGAAGGTCAAGAAGTCCTTAGGAAGGTCAAGAAGTCCTTAGGAGAGTCAATAAGTCCTTAGGACGGTCAAGAAATCCTTAGAAGGGTCAAGAAGTCCTTAGGACGGTCAAGAAATACTTAGGACGGTCAAGAAGTCTATAGGACGTGCAAGAAGTCCTTAGGACGTTCAATAAGTCCTTAGGACGGTTAAGAAGTCCTTAGGACGGTAAAGAAGTCCTATGGACAGTCAAGAAGTCCTTAGAAGGGTCAAGAAAACCTTTTTACGGTCAAGAAGTCCTAAGGACGGTCAAGAAGTCCCAAGGAAGGTCAAGAAGTCCTTTGGACGGTCAAGAAGTCCTCAGGACGGCCAAGAAGTCCTTAAGAAGGTCAAGAAGTCCTTAGGAAGGTCAAGAAGTCCTTAGGACGGTCAAGAAATCCTCAGAACAGCCAAAAAACCTTAGGATGGTCAAGGAGTCCTTATGACGGTTAAGAAGTCCTCAGGACGGCCAAGAAGTCCTTAGAAAGGTCAAGAAGTCCTGAGGAAGGTCAAGAAGTCCTTACGAAGGTCAAGATGTCCTAAGGACGGTCAAGAAGTCCTGAGGAAGGTTAGGAAGACCTTAGGACGGTCAAGAAGTCCTCAGGACGGCCAAGAAGTCCTGAGGAAGGTAAAGAAGTCCTTAGGAAGGTCAAGAAGTCCTTAGGAGAGTCAATAAGTCCTTAGGACGGTCAATAAGTCCTTAGGACGGTCAATAAGTCCTTAGGACGGTCAATAAGTCCTTAGGACGGTCAATAAGTCCTTAGGACGGTCAAGAAGTCCTTAGGACGGTAAAGAAGTCCTATGGACAGTCAAGAAGTCCTTAGAAGGGTCAAGAAAACCTTATTACGGTCAAGAAGTCCTAAGGACCGTCAAGAAGTCCTTAGGAAGGTCAAGAAGTCCTAAGGACGGTCAAGAAGTCCTTAGGACGGTCAAGAAATCCTCAGAACGGCCAAAAAACCTTAGGACGGTAAAGGAGTCCTTAGGACGGTCAAGAAGTCCTTTGAACGGTCAAGAAGTCCTGAGGAAGGTCAAGAAGTCCTTAGGACGGTCAAGAAGTCCTTCGGAGGGTCAAGAAGTCCTTAGAACGGTCAAGAAGACCTTACGAAGGTCAAGAAGTCCTTAGGACGGTCAAGAAGTCCTTAGGACGGTCAAGAAATCCTCAGAACAGCCAAAAAACCTTAGGATGGTCAAGGAGTCCTTATGACGGTTAAGAAGTCCTCAGGACGGCCAAGAAGTCCTTAGAAAGGTCAAGAAGTCCTGAGGAAGGTCAAGAAGTCCTTACGAAGGTCAAGATGTCCTAAGGACGGTCAAGAAGTCCTGAGGAAGGTTAGGAAGACCTTAGGACGGTCAAGAAGTCCTCAGGACGGCCAAGAAGTCCTGAGGAAGGTAAAGAAGTCCTTAGGAAGGTCAAGAAGTCCTTAGGAGAAGCAATAAGTCCTTAGGACGGTCAATAAGTCCTTAGGACGGTCAATAAGTCCTTAGGACGGTCAATAAGTCCTTAGGACGGTCAATAAGTCCTTAGGACGGTCAATAAGTCCTTAGGACGGTCAAGAAGTCCTTAGGACGGTAAAGAAGTCCTATGGACAGTCAAGAAGTCCTTAGAAGGGTCAAGAAAACCTTATTACGGTCAAGAAGTCCTAAGGACCGTCAAGAAGTCCTTAGGAAGGTCAAGAAGTCCTAAGGACGGTCAAGAAGTCCTTAGGACGGTCAAGAAGTCCTTCGGAGGGTCAAGAAGTCCTTAGAACGGTCAAGAAGACCTTACGAAGGTCAAGAAGTCCTTATGACGGTCAAGAAGTCCTGAGGAAGGTTAGGAAGAACTTAGGACGGTCAAGAAGTCCTCAGGACGGCCAAGAAGTCCTTAGAATGGTCAAGAAGTCCTGAGGAAGGTCAAGAAGTCCTTAGGAAGGTCAAGAAGTCCTTAGAAGGGTCAAGAAAACCTTATGACGGTCAAGAAGTCCTAAGGACCGTCAAGAAGTCCTTAGGAAGGTCAAGAAGTCCTTAGGACGGTCAAGAAGTCCTTAGGACGGTCAAGAAATCCTCAGAACGGTCAAGAATTCCTGAGGAAGGTCAAGAAGTCCTTAGAAGGGTCAAGAAAACCTTTTTACGGTCAAGAAGTCCTAAGGACGGTCAAGAAGTCCCAAGGAAGGTCAAGAAGTCCTTTGGACGGTCAAGAAGTCCTCAGGACGGCCAAGAAGTCCTTAAGAAGGTCAAGAAGTCCTTAGGACGGTCAAGAAGTCCTTAGGACGGTCAAGAAATCCTCAGAACAGCCAAAAAACCTTAGGATGGTCAAGGAGTCCTTATGACGGTTAAGAAGTCCTCAGGACGGCCAAGAAGTCCTTAGAAAGGTCAAGAAGTCCTGAGGAAGGTCAAGAAGTCCTTACGAAGGTCAAGATGTCCTAAGGACGGTCAAGAAGTCCTGAGGAAGGTTAGGAAGACCTTAGGACGGTCAAGAAGTCCTCAGGACGGCCAAGAAGTCCTGAGGAAGGTAAAGAAGTCCTTAGGAAGGTCAAGAAGTCCTTAGGAGAGTCAATAAGTCCTTAGGACGGTCATAAGTCCTTAGGACGGTCAATAAGTCCTTAGGACGGTCAATAAGTCCTTAGGACGGTCAATAAGTCCTAAGGACGGTCAAGAAGTCCTTAGGACGGTAAAGAAGTCCTATGGACAGTCAAGAAGTCCTTAGAAGGGTCAAGAAAACCTTATAACGGTCAAGAAGTCCTAAGGACCGTCAAGAAGTCCTTAGGAAGGTCAAGAAGTCCTAAGGACGGTCAAGAAGTCCTTAGGACGGTCAAGAAATCCTCAGAACGGCCAAAAAACCTTAGGACGGTAAAGGAGTCCTTAGGACGGTCAAGAAGTCCTTTGAACGGTCAAGAAGTCCTGAGGAAGGTCAAGAAGTCCTTAGGACGGTCAAGAAGTCCTTCGGAGGGTCAAGAAGTCCTTAGAACGGTCAAGAAGACCTTACGAAGGTCAAGAAGTCCTTATGACGGTCAAGAAGTCCTGAGGAAGGTTAGGAAGAACTTAGGACGGTCAAGAAGTCCTCAGGACGGCCAAGAAGTCCTTAGAAAGGTCAAGAAGTCCTGAGGAAGGTCAAGAAGTCCTTAGGAAGGTCAAGAAGTCCTTAGGAGAGTCAATAAGTCCTTAGGACGGTCAATAAGTCCTTAGGACGGTCAATAAGTCCTTAGGACGGTCAAGAAGTCCTTAGGACGGTAAAGAAGTCCTATAGACAGTCAAGAAGTCCTTAGAAGGGTCAAGAAAACCTTATTACGGTCAAGAAGTCCTAAGGACCGTCAAGAAGTCCTTAGGAAGGTCAAGAAGTCCTAAGGACGGTCAAGAAGTCCTTAGGAGGGTCAAGAAATCCTCAGAACGGCCAAAAAACCTTAGGACGGTAAAGGAGTCCTTAGGACGGTCAAGAAGTCCTTTGAACGGTCAAGAAGTCCTGAGGAAGGTCAAGAAGTCCTTAGGACGGTCAAGAAGTCCTTCGGAGGGTCAAGAAGTCCTTAGAACGGTCAAGAAGACCTTACGAAGGTCAAGAAGTCCTTATGACGGTCAAGAAGTCCTGAGGAAGGTTAGGAAGAACTTAGGACGGTCAAGAAGTCCTCAGGACGGCCAAGAAGTCCTTAGAAAGGTCAAGAAGTCCTGAGGAAGGTCAAGAAGTCCTTAGGAAGGTCAAGAAGTCCTTAGGAGAGTCAATAAGTCCTTAGGACGGTCAAGAAATCCTTAGAATGGTCAAGAAGTCCTTAGGACGGTCAAGAAATCCTTAGGACGGTCAAGAAGTCTATAGGACGTGCAAGAAGTCCTTAGGACGTTCAATAAGTCCTTAGGACGGTTAAGAAGTCCTTAGGACGGTAAAGAAGTCCTATGGACAGTCAAGAAGTCCTTAGAAGGGTCAAGAAAACCTTTTTACGGTCAAGAAGTCCTAAGGACGGTCAAGAAGTCCCAAGGAAGGTCAATGAGTCCTTATGACGGTCAAGAAGTCCTTAGAACGGTCAAGAAAACCTTAGGACGGTCAAGAAGTCCTCAGGACGGCCTAGAAGTCCTTAGAAAGGTCAAGAAGTCCTGAGGAAGGTCAAGAAGTCCTTACGAAGGTCAAGAAGTCCTTAGGACGGTCAAGAAGTCCTGAGGAAGGTTAGGAAGACCTTAGGACGGTCAAGAAGTCCTCAGGACGGCCAAGAAGTCCTTAGAAAGGTCAAGAAGTCCTGAGGAAGGTAAAGAAGTCCTTACGAAGGTCAAGAAGTCCTTAGGAGAGTCAATAAGTCCTTAGGACGGTCAATAAGTCCTTAGGACGGTCAAGAAGTCCTTAGGACGGTAAAGAAGTCCTATGGACAGTCAAGAAGTCCTTAGAAGGGTCAAGAAAACCTTATTACGGTCAAGAAGTCCTAAGGACCGTCAAGAAGTCCTTAGGAAGGTCAAGAAGTCCTAAGGACGGTCAAGAAGTCCTTAGGACGGTCAAGAAATCCTCAGAACGGTCAAGAAGTCCTGAGGAAGGTCAAGAAGTCCTTAGGACGGCCAAGAAGTCCTTCAGATGGTCAAGAAGTCCTTAGAACGGTCAAGAAGTCCTTACGAAGGTCAAGAAGTCCTTAAGACGGTCAAGAAGTCCTGAGGAAGGTTAGGAAGACCTTAGGACGGTCAAGAAGTCCTCAGGACGGCCAAGAAGTCCTTAGAAAGGTCAAGAAGTCCTGAGGAAGGTCAAGAAGTCTTTAGGAAGGTCAAGAAGTCCTTAGGAGAGTCAATAAGTCCTTAGGACGGTCAAGAAATCCTTAGAAGGGTCAAGAAGTCCTAAGGACGGTCAAGAAATCCTTAGGACGGTCAAGAAGTCTATAGGACGGTCAAGAAGTCCTTAGGACGTTCAATAAGTCCTTAGGACGGTAAAGAAGTCCTTAGGACGGTAAAGAAATCCTATGGACAGTCAAGAAGTCCTTATAAGGGTCAAGAAAACCTTATTACGGTCAAGAAGTCCTAAGGACCGTCAAGAAGTCCTTAGGAAGGTCAAGAAGTCCTAAGGACGGTCAAGAAGTCCTTAGGACGGTCAAGAAATCCTCAGAACGGTCAAGAAGTCCTGAGGAAGGTCAAGAAGTCCTTAGGACGGCCAAGAAGTCCTTCAGATGGTCAAGAAGTCCTTAGAACGGTCAAGAAGTCCTTACGAAGGTCAAGAAGTCCTTAAGACGGTCAAGAAGTCCTGAGGAAGGTTAGGAAGACCTTAGGACGGTCAAGAAGTCCTCAGGACGGCCAAGAAGTCCTTAGAAAGGTCAAGAAGTCCTGAGGAAGGTAAAGAAGTCCTTACGAAGGTCAAGAAGTCCTTAGGAGAGTCAATAAGTCCTTAGGACGGTCAATAAGTCCTTAGGACGGTCAAGAAGTCCTTAGGACGGTAAAGAAGTCCTATGGACAGTCAAGAAGTCCTTAGAAGGGTCAAGAAAACCTTATTACGGTCAAGAAGTCCTAAGGACCGTCAAGAAGTCCTTAGGAAGGTCAAGAAGTCCTAAGGACGGTCAAGAAGTCCTTAGGACGGTCAAGAAATCCTCAGAACGGTCAAGAAGTCCTGAGGAAGGTCAAGAAGTCCTTAGGACGGCCAAGAAGTCCTTCAGATGGTCAAGAAGTCCTTAGAACGGTCAAGAAGTCCTTACGAAGGTCAAGAAGTCCTATAGACGGTCAAGAAGTCCTGAGGAAGGTTAGGAAGACCTTAGGACGGTCAAGAAGTCCTCAGGACGGCCAAGAAGTCCTTAGAAAGGTCAAGAAGTCCTGAGGAAGGTCAAGAAGTCTTTAGGAAGGTCAAGAAGTCCTTAGGAGAGTCAATAAGTCCTTAGGACGGTCAAGAAATCCTTAGAAGGGTCAAGAAGTCCTAAGGACGGTCAAGAAATCCTTAGGACGGTCAAGAAGTCTATAGGACGGTCAAGAAGTCCTTAGGACGTTCAATAAGTCCTTAGGACGGTAAAGAAGTCCTTAGGACGGTCAAGAAGTCCTATGGACAGTCAAGAAGTCCTGAGGAAGGTCAAGAAGTCCTTAGGACGGTCAAGAAGTCCTTCGGAGGGTCAAGAAGTCCTTAGAACGGTCAAGAAGTCCTTACGAAGGTCAAGAAGTCCTGAGGAAGGTTAGGAAGAACTTAGGACGGTCAAGAAGTCCTCAGGACGGCCAAGAAGTCCTTAGAAAGGTCAAGAAGTCCTGAGGATGGTCAAGAAGTCCTTAGGAAGGTCAAAAAGCCCTTAGGAGAGTCAAGAAGTCTATAGGACGTGCAAGAAGTCCTTAGGACGTTCAATAAGTCCTTAGGACGGTTAAGAAGTCCTTAGGATGGTAAAGAAGTCCTATGGACAGTCAAGAAGTCCTAAGGACGGTCAAGAAGTCCCAAGGAAGGTCAAGAAGTCCTTTGGACGGTCAAGAAGTCCTCAGGACGGCCAAGAAGTCCTTAGGACGGTCAAGAAATCCTCAGAACGGCCAAAAAACCTTAGGACGGTCAATGAGTCCTTATGACGGTAAAGAAGTCCTTAGAACGGTCAAGAAAACCTTAGGACGGTCAAGAAGTCCTCAGGACGGCCAAGAAGTCCTTAGAAAGGTCAAGAAGTCCTGAGGAAGGTCAAGAAGTCCTTACGAAGGTCAAGAAGTCCTTAGGACGGTCAAGAAGTCCTGAGGAAGGTTAGGAAGACCTTAGGACGGTCAAGAAGTCCTCAGGACGGCCAAGAAGTCCTTAGAAAGGTCAAGAAGTCCTGAGGAAGGTAAAGAAGTCCTTACGAAGGTCAAGAAGTCCTTAGGAGAGTCAATAAGTCCTTAGGACGGTCAATAAGTCCTTAGGACGGTAAAGAAGTCCTTAGGACGGTAAAGAAGTCCTATGGACAGTCAAGAAGTCCTTATAAGGGTCAAGAAAACCTTTTTACGGTCAAGAAGTCCTATGGACAGTCAAGAAGTCCTGAGGAAGGTCAAGAAGTCCTTAGGACGGTCAAGAAGTCCTTCGGAGGGTCAAGAAGTCCTTAGAACGGTCAAGAAGTCCTTACGAAGGTCAAGAAGTCCTGAGGAAGGTTAGGAAGAACTTAGGACGGTCAAGAAGTCCTCAGGACGGCCAAGAAGTCCTTAGAAAGGTCAAGAAGTCCTGAGGATGGTCAAGAAGTCCTTAGGAAGGTCAAAAAGCCCTTAGGAGAGTCAAGAAGTCTATAGGACGTGCAAGAAGTCCTTAGGACGTTCAATAAGTCCTTAGGACGGTTAAGAAGTCCTTAGGATGGTAAAGAAGTCCTATGGACAGTCAAGAAGTCCTAAGGACGGTCAAGAAGTCCCAAGGAAGGTCAAGAAGTCCTTTGGACGGTCAAGAAGTCCTCAGGACGGCCAAGAAGTCCTTAGGACGGTCAAGAAATCCTCAGAACGGCCAAAAAACCTTAGGACGGTCAATGAGTCCTTATGACGGTTAAGAAGTCCTTAGAACGGTCAAGAAAACCTTAGGACGGTCAAGAAGTCCTCAGGACGGCCAAGAAGTCCTTAGAAAGGTCAAGAAGTCCTGAGGAAGGTCAAGAAGTCCTTACGAAGGTCAAGAAGTCCTTAGGACGGTCAAGAAGTCCTGAGGAAGGTTAGGAAGACCTTAGGACGGTCAAGAAGTCCTCAGGACGGCCAAGAAGTCCTTAGAAAGGTCAAGAAGTCCTGAGGAAGGTAAAGAAGTCCTTACGAAGGTCAAGAAGTCCTTAGGAGAGTCAATAAGTCCCTAGGACGGTCAATTAGTCCTTAGGACGGTCAAGAAGTCCTTAGGACGGTAAAGAAGTCCTATGGACAGTCAAGAAGTCCTTAGAAGGGTCAAGAAAACCTTATGACGGTCAAGAAGTCCTAAGGACCGTCAAGAAGTCCTTAGGAAGGTCAAGAAGTCCTTAGGACGGTCAAGAAGTCCTTAGGACGGTCAAGAAATCCTCAGAACGGTCAAGAATTCCTGAGGAAGGTCAAGAAGTCCTTAGGACGGCCAAGAAGTCCTTCAGAGGGTCAAGAAGTCCTTAGAACGGTCAAGAAGTCCTTACGAAGGTCAAGAAGTCCTTAGGACGGTCAAGAAGTCCTGAGGAAGGTTAGGAAGACCTTAGGACGGTCAAGAAGTCCTCAGGACGGCCAAGAAGTCCTTAGGAGATTCAAGAAGTCTATAGGACGTGCAAGAAGTCCTTAGGACGTTCAATAAGTCCTTAGGACGGTTAAGAAGTCCTTAGGATGGTAAAGAAGTCCTATGGACAGTCAAGAAGTCCTAAGGACGGTCAAGAAGTCCCAAGGAAGGTCAAGAAGTCCTTTGGACGGTCAAGAAGTCCTCAAGACGGCCAAGAAGTCCTTAGGACGGTCAAGAAATCCTCAGAACGGCCAAAAAACCTAAGGACGGTCAATGAGTCCTTATGACGGTAAAGAAGTCCTTAGAACGGTCAAGAAAACCTTAGGACGGTCAAGAAGTCCTCAGGACGGCCAAGAAGTCCTGAGGAAGGTAAAGAAGTCCTTACGAAGGTCAAGAAGTCCTTAGGAGAGTCAATAAGTCCTTAGGACGGTCAATAAGTCCTTAGGACGGTCAAGAAGTCCTTAGGACGGTAAAGAAGTCTTATGGACAGTCATAAAGTCCTTAGAAGGGTCAAGAAAACCTTATGACGGTCAAGAAGTCCTAAGGACCGTCAAGAAGTCCTTAGGAAGGTCAAGAAGTCCTTAGGACGGTCAAGAAGTCCTTAGGACGGTCAAGAAATCCTCAGAACGGTCAAGAATTCCTGAGGAAGGTCAAGAAGTCCTTAGGACGGCCAAGAAGTCCTTCAGAGGGTCAAGAAGTCCTTAGAACGGTCAAGAAGTCCTTACGAAGGTCAAGAAGTCCTTAGGACGGTCAAGAAGTCCTGAGGAAGGTTAGGAAGACCTTAGGACGGTCAAGAAGTCCTCAGGACGGCCAAGAAGTCCTTAGAAAGGTCAAGAAGTCCTGAGGAAGGTCAAGAAGTCCTTAGGAAGGTCAAGAAGTCCTTAGGAGAGTCAATAAGTCCTTAGGACGGTCAAGAAATCCTTAGAAGTGTCAAGAAGTCCTAAGGACGGTCAAGAAATCCTTAGGACGTTCAATAAGTCCTTAGGACGGTAAAGAAGTCCTTAGGCCGGTAAAGAAGTCCTATGGACAGTCAAGAAGTCCTTATAAGGGTCAAGAAAACCTTTTTACGGTCAAGAAGTCCTATGGACAGTCAAGAAGTCCTTAGAAGGGTCAATAAAACCTTAGGACGGTCAAGAAGTCCTGAGGAAGGTTAGGAAGTCCTGAGGAAAGTCAAGAAGTCCTTAGGAAGGTCAAATAGTCCTTAGGAGAGTCAATAAGTCCTTAGGACGGTCAAGAAGTCCTTAGAAGGGTCAAGAAGTCCTTAGGACGGCCAAGAAGTCCTTAGAAAGGTCAAGAAGTCCTGAGGAAGGTCAAGAAGTCCTTACGAAGGTCAAGAAGTCCTTAGGACGGTCAAGAAGTCCTGAGGAAGGTTAGGAAGACCTTAGGACGGTCAAGAAGTCCTCAGGACGGCCAAGAAGTCCTTAGAAAGGTCAAGAAGTCCTGAGGAAGGTAAAGAAGTCCTTACGAAGGTCAAGAAGTCCTTAGGAGAGTCAATAAGTCCTTAGGACGGTCAATAAGTCCTTAGGACGGTCAAGAAGTCCTTAGGACGGTAAAGAAGTCCTCAGGACGGCCAAGAAGTCCTTAGAAAGGTCAAGAAGTCCTGAGGAAGGTCAAGAAGTCCTTAGGAAGGTCAAGAAGTCCTTAGGAGAGTCAATAAGTCCTTAGGACGGTCAAGAAATCCTTAGAAGGGTCAAGAAGTCCTAAGGATGGTCAAGAAATCCTTAGGACGGTCAAGTAGTCTATAGGACGGTCAAGAAGTCCTTAGGACGTTCAATAAGTCCTTAGGACGGTTAAGAAGTCCTTAGGACGGTAGAGAAGTCCTATGGACAGTCAAGAAGTCCTTATAAGGGTCAAGAAAACCTTTTTACGGTCAAGAAGTCCTATGGACAGTCAAGAAGTCCTAAGAAGGGTCAAGAAAACCTTAGGACGGTCAAGAAGTCCTGAGGAAGGTTAGGAAGTCCTGAGGAAAGTCAAGAAGTCCTTAGGAAGGTCAAATAGTCCTTAGGAGAGTCAATAAGTCCTTAGGACGGTCAAGAAGTCCTTAGAAGGGTCAATAAGTCCTTAGGACGTTCAAGAAATCCTTAGGACGGCCAAGAAGTCCATAGGACGGTCAAGAAGTCCTTAGGACGGTCAATATGTCCTTAGAACGGTCAAGAAGTCCTTAGGACGGTAAAGAAGTCCTATGGACAGTCAAGAAGTCCTGAGGAAGGTTAGGAAGTCCTGAGGAAAGTCAAGAAGTCCTTAGGAAGGTCAAATAGTCCTTAGGAGAGTCAATAAGTCCTAAGCACGGTCAAGAAGTCCTTAGAAGGGTCAAGAAGTCCTTAGGACGGTCAAGAAGTCCTTAGGACGGTCAATATGTCCTTAGGACGGTCAAGAAGTCCTTAGGACGGTAAAGAAGTCCTATGGACAGTCAAGAAGTCCTTAGAAAGGTCAAGAAAACCTTATTACGGTCAAGAAGTCCATAGGAAGGTCAAGAAGTCCTTTGGACTGTCAAGAAGTCCTCAGGACGGCCAAGAAGTCCTTAGGACGGTCAAGAAGTCCTGAGGAAGGTCTTAAATTCCTTAGGAAGGTCAAGAAGTCCTTAGGAAGGTCAAGAGGTCCTTAGGACGGTCAGGAAGTCCTATGGACAGTCAAGAAGTCCTATGAAGGGTCAAGAAAACCTTAGAACGGTCAAGAAGTCCTTAGGACGGTCAATAAGTCCATAGGACGGTCAAGAAGTCCTTAGGACGGTCAAGAAGTCCTTAGGACGGCAAAGAAGTCCTTAGGACGGTCAAGAAGTCCTGAGGAAGGTCAAGAAGTCCTTAGGACGGGCAAGTAGTCCTTAGGACGGTCAAGAAGTCCTGAGGAAGGTCAAGAAGCCCTTACGAAGGTCAAGAAGTCCTTAGGACGGTCAAGAAGTCCTGAGGAAGGTTAGAAAGACCTTAGGACGGTCAAGAAGTCCTCAGGACGGCCAACAAGTTCTTAGAAAGGTCAAGAAGTCCTGAGGAAAGTTAGGAAGTCCTTAGGATGGTCAAATAGTCCTTAGGAGAGTCAATAAGTCCTTAGGACGGTCAAGAAGTCCTTAGAAGAGTCAAGAAGTCCTTAGGACGGTCAAGAAATCCTTAGGACGGCCAAGAAGTCCTTAAGACGGTCAATATGTCCTTAGGACGGTCAAGAAGTCCTTAGGACGGTCAAGAAGTCCTGAGGAAGGTTAGGAAGACTTTAGGACGGTCAAGAAGTCCTCAGGACGGCCAAGAAGTCCTTAGGACGGTCAAGAAGTCCTGAGGAAGGTTAGGAAGTCCTTAGGACGGTCAAGAAGTCCTTTGAAGGGTCAAGAAGTCCTTAGGACGGTCAAGAAATCCTTAGGACGGCCAAGAAGTCCAAAGGACGGTCAAGAAGTCCTTAGGACGGTAAAGAAGTCCTATGGACAGTCAAGAAGTCCTTAGAAGGGCCAAGAAAACCTTATTACGGTCAAGAAGTCCTTAGGAAGGTCAAGAAGTCCTTTGGACGGTCAAGAAGTCCTCAGAACGGCCAAGAAGTCCTTAGGACGGTCAAAAAGTCCTGAGGAAGGTCTTAAATTCCTTAGGAAGGTCAAGAAGTCCTTAGGAAGGTTAAGAGGTCCTTAGGAAGGTTAAGTAGTCCTAAGGACGGTCAGAAGTCCTATGGACAGTCAAGAAGTCCTAAGAAGGGTCAGAAAACCTTAGGACGGTCAATAAGTCCATAGGACGGTCAAGAAGACCTAAGGACGGTCAAGAAGTCCTAAGGACGGCAAAGAAGTCCTTAGCACGGTCAAGAAGTCCTGAGGAAGGTCAAGAAGTCCTTTTGACGGTCAAGAAGTCCTCAGGACGGCCAAGAAGTCCTTAGGACGGTCAAGAAGTCCTGAGGAAGGTCTTTAATTCCTTAGGAAGGTCAAGAAGTCCTTAGGAAGGTCAAGAGGTCCTTAGGAAGGTCAAGAAGTCCTTAGGACGGTCAGGAAGTCCTATGGACAGTCAAGAAGTCCTTAGAAGGGTCAAGAAAACCTTTTTACGGTCAAGAAGTCCTTAGGAAGGTCAAGAAGTCCTTTGGACGGTCAAGAAGTCCTCAGAACGGCCAAGAAGTCCTTAGGACGGTCAAAAAGTCCTGAGGAAGGTCTTAAATTCCTTAGGAAGGTCAAGAAGTCCTTAGGAAGGTTAAGAGGTCCTTAGGAAGGTTAAGTAGTCCTAAGGACGGTCAGAAGTCCTATGGACAGTCAAGAAGTCCTAAGAAGGGTCAGAAAACCTTAGGACGGTCAATAAGTCCATAGGACGGTCAAGAAGACCTAAGGACGGTCAAGAAGTCATTAGGACGGCAAAGAAGTCCTTAGGACGGTCAAGAAGTCCTGAGGAAGGTCAAGAAGTCCTTTTGACGGTCAAGAAGTCCTCAGGACGGCCAAGAAGTCCTTAGGACGGTCAAGAAGTCCTGAGGAAGGTCTTTAATTCCTTAGGAAGGTCAAGAAGTCCTTAGGAAGGTCAAGAGGTCCTTAGGAAGGTCAAGAAGTCCTTAGGACGGTCAGGAAGTCCTATGGACAGTCAAGAAGTCCTAAGAAGGGTCAAGAAAACCTTAGGACGGTCAAGAAGTCCTTAGGACGGTCAATAAGTCCATAGGACGGTCAAGAAGTCCTTAGGACGGTCAAGAAGTCCTTAGGACGGCAAAGAAGTTCTAAGAACGGTCAAGAAGTCCTGAGGAAGGTCAAGAAGTCCTTAGGACGGGCAAGTAGTCCTTAGGACGGTCAAGAAGTCCTGAGGAAGGTCAAGAAGTCCTTACGAAGGTCAAGAAGTCCTTAGGACGGTCAAGAAGTCCTGAGGAAGGTTAGGAAGACCTCAGGACGGCCAAGAAGTCCTAAGAAAGGTCAAGAAAACCTTAGGACGGTCAAGAAGTCCTTAGGACGGTCAATAAGTCCATAGGACGGTCAAGAAGTCCTTAGGACGGTCAAGAAGTCCTTAGGACGGCAAAGAAGTTCTAAGAACGGTCAAGAAGTCCTGAGGAAGGTCAAGAAGTCCTTAGGACGGGCAAGTAGTCCTTAGGACGGTCAAGAAGTCCTGAGGAAAGTCAAGAAGTTCTTAAGAAGGTCAAATAGTCCTTAGGAGAGTCGATAAGTCCTTAGGACGGTCAAGAAGTCCTTAGAAGGGTCAAGAAGTCCTTAGGACGGCAAAGAAGTTCTTAGAACGGTCAAGAAATCCTTAGGACGGCCAAGAAGTCTGTAGGACGGTCAAGAAGTACTTAGGACGGTCAATATGTCCTTAGGACGGTCAAGAAGTCCTAAGGACGGTCAAGAAGTCCTGAGGAAGGTTAGGAAGACCTTAGGACGGTCAAGAAGTCCTTACGAAGGTCAAGAAGTCCTTAGGACGGTCAAGAAGTCCTGAGGAAGGTTAGGAAGTCCTGAGGAAAGTCAAGAAGTCCTTAGGAAGGTCAAATAGTCCTTAGGAGAGTCAATAAGTCCTTAGGACGGTCAAGAATTCCTTAGAAGGGTCAAGAAGTCCTTAGGACGGTCAAGAAATCCTTAGGACGGCCAAGAAGTCCATAGGACGGTCAAGAAGTCCTTAGGACGGTCAATATGTCCTTAGGACGGTCAAGAAGTCCTTAGGACGGTCAAGAAGTCCTTAGGACGGCAAAAAAGACCTGAGGACGGTCAAGAAGTCCTGAGGAAGGTCAAGAAGTCCATAGGACGGTCAAGAAGTCCTTAGGACGGTCAATATGTCCTTAGGACGGTCAAGAAGTCCTGAGGAAGGTCTTAAATTCCTTAGGAAAGTCAAGAAGTCCTTAGGAAGGTCAAGAAGTCCTTAGGAAGGTCAAGAAGTCCTTAGGACGGTCAGGAAGTCCTATGGACAGTCAAGAAGTCCTAAGAAGGGTCAAGAAAACCTTAGGACGGTCAAGAAGTCCTTAGGACGGTCAATAAGTCCATAGGACGGTCAAGAAGTCCTTAGGACGGTCAAGAAGTCCTTAGGACGGCCAAGAAGTCCTTAGGACGGTCAAGAAGTCCTGAGGAAGGTCAAGAAGTCCTTACGAAGGTCAAGAAGTCCTTAGGACGGTCAAGAAGTCATGAGGAAGGTTAGGAAGACCTCAGGACGGCCAAGAAGTCCTTAGAAAGGTCAAGAAGTCCTGAGGAAAGTCAAGGAGTCCTTAGGAAGGTCAAAAAGTCCTTAGGAGAGTCAATAAGTCCTTAGGACGGTCAAGAAGTCCTAAGAAGTGTCAAGAAGTCCTTAGGACGGTCAAGAAATCCTAAGGACGGCCAAGAAGTCCATAGGACGGTCAAGAAGTCCTTAGGACGGTCAAGAAATCCTTAGGACGGCCAAGAAGTCCAAAGGACGGTCAAGAAGTCCTTAGGACGGTAAAGAAGTCCTATGGACAGTCAAGAAGTCCTTAGAAGGGTCAAGAAAACCTTATTACGGTCAAGAAGTCCTTAGGAAGGTCAAGAAGTCCTTTGGACGGTCAAGAAGTCCTCAGGACGGCCAAGAAGTCCTTAGGACGGTCAAGAAGTCCTGAGGAAGGTCTTAAATTCCTTAGGAAGGTCAAGAAGTCCTTAGGAAGGTTAAGAGGTCCTTAGGAAGGTTAAGTAGTCCTTAGGACGGTCAAGAAGTCCTTAGGACGGCAAAGAAGTTCTAAGAACGGTCAAGAAGTCCTGAGGAAGGTCAAGAAGTCCTTAGGACGGGCAAGTAGTCTTTAGGACGGTCAAGAAGTCCTGAGGAAAGTCAAGAAGTCCTTAAGAAGGTCAAATAGTCCTTAGGAGAGTCGATAAGTCCTTAGGACGGTCAAGAAGTCCTTAGAAGGGTCAAGAAGTCCTTAGGACGGCAAAGAAGTTCTTAGAACGGTCAAGAAATCCTTAGGACGGCCAAGAAGTCTGTAGGACGGTCAAGAAGTACTTAGGACGGTCAATATGTCCTTAGGACGGTCAAGAAGTCCTAAGGACGGTCAAGAAGTCCTGAGGAAGGTTAGGAAGACCTTAGGACGGTCAAGAAGTCCTTACGAAGGTCAAGAAGTCCTTAGGACGGTCAAGAAGTCCTGAGGAAGGTTAGGAAGTCCTGAGGAAAGTCAAGAAGTCCTTAGGAAGGCCAAATAGTCCTTAGGAGAGTCAATAAGTCCTTAGGACGGTCAAGAATTCCTTAGAAGGGTCAAGAAGTCCTTAGGACGGTCAAGAAATCCTTAGGACGGCCAAGAAGTCCATAGGACGGTCAAGAAGTCCTTAGGACGGTCAATATAACCTTAGGACGGTCAAGAAGTCCTTAGGACGGTCAAGAAGTCCTTAGGACGGCAAAAAAGACCTGAGGACGGTCAAGAAGTCCTGAGGAAGGTCAAGAAGTCCATAGGACGGTCAAGAAGTCCTTAAAACGGTCAATATGTCCTTAGGACGGTCAAGAAGTCCTGAGGAAGGTCTTAAATTCCTTAGGAAAGTCAAGAAGTCCTTAGGAAGGTCAAGAAGTCCTTAGGAAGGTCAAGAAGTCCTTAGGACGGTCAGGAAGTCCTATGGACAGTCAAGAAGTCCTAAGAAGGGTCAAGAAAACCTTAGGACGGTCAAGAAGTCCTTAGGACGGTCAATAAGTCCATAGGACGGTCAAGAAGTCCTTAGGACGGTCAAGAAGTCCTTAGGACGGCAAAGAAGTCCTTAGGACGGTCAAGAAGTCCTGAGGAAGGTCAAGAAGTCCTTACGAAGGTCAAGAAGTCCTTAGGACGGTCAAGAAGTCATGAGGAAGGTTAGGAAGACCTCAGGACGGCCAAGAAGTCCTTAGAAAGGTCAAGAAGTCCTGAGGAAAGTCAAGGAGTCCTTAGGAAGGTCAAAAAGTCCTTAGGAGAGTCAATAAGTCCTTAGGACGGTCAAGAAGTCCTAAGAAGTGTCAAGAAGTCCTTAGGACGGTCAAGAAATCCTAAGGACGGCCAAGAAGTCCATAGGACGGTCAAGAAGTCCTTAGGACGGTCAAGAAATCCTTAGGACGGCCAAGAAGTCCAAAGGACGGTCAAGAAGTCCTTAGGACGGTAAAGAAGTCCTATGGACAGTCAAGAAGTCCTTAGAAGGGTCAAGAAAACCTTATTACGGTCAAGAAGTCCTTAGGAAGGTCAAGAAGTCCCTTGGACGGTCAAGAAGTCCTCAGGACGGCCAAGAAGTCCTAAGGACGGTCAAGAAGTCCTGAGGAAGGTCTTAAATTCCTTAGGAAGGTCAAGAAGTCCTGAGGAAGGTCAAGAAGTCCATAGGACGGTCAAGAAGTCCTTAGGACGGTCAATATGTCCTTAGGACGGTCAAGAAGTCCTGAGGAAGGTCTTAAATTCCTTAGGAAAGTCAAGAAGTCCTTAGGAAGGTCAAGAAGTCCTTAGGAAGGTCAAGAAGTCCTTAGGACGGTCAGGAAGTCCTATGGACAGTCAAGAAGTCCTAAGAAGGGTCAAGAAAACCTTAGGACGGTCAAGAAGTCCTTAGGACGGTCAATAAGTCCATAGGACGGTCAAGAAGTCCTTAGGACGGTCAAGAAGTCCTTAGGACGGCAAAGAAGTTCTAAGAACGGTCAAGAAGTCCTGAGGAAGGTCAAGAAGTCCTTAGGACGGGCAAGTAGTCCTTAGGACGGTCAAGAAGTCATGAGGAAGGTCAAGAAGTCCTTACGAAGGTCAAGAAGTCCTAAGAAGGGTCAAGAAAACCTTAGGACGGTCAAGAAGTCCTCAGGACGGCCAAGAAGTCCTAAGGACGGTCAAGAAGTCCTGAGGAAGGTCTTTAATTCCTTAGGAAGGTCAAGAAGTCCTTAGGAAGGTCAAGAGGTCCTTAGGAAGGTCAAGAAGTCCTTAGGACGGTCAGGAAGTCCTATGGACAGTCAAGAAGTCCTAAGAAGGGTCAAGAAAACCTTAGGACGGTCAAGAAGTCCTTAGGACGGTCAATAAGTCCATAGGACGGTCAAGAAGTCCTTAGGACGGTCAAGAAGTCCTTAGGACGGCAAAGAAGTTCTAAGAACGGTCAAGAAGTCCTGAGGAAGGTCAAGAAGTCCTTAGGACGGGCAAGTAGTCCTTAGGACGGTCAAGAAGTCATGAGGAAGGTCAAGAAGTCCTTACGAAGGTCAAGAAGTCCTTAGGACGGTCAAGAAGTCCTGAGGAAGGTTAGGAAGACCTCAGGACGGCCAAGAAGTCCTAAGAAAGGTCAAGAAGTCCTGAGGAAAGTCAAGAAGTCCTTAGGAAGGTCAAATAGTCCTTAGGAGAGTCGATAAGTCCTTAGGACGGTCAAGAAGTCCTTAGAAGGGTCAAGAAGTCCTTAGGACGGCAAAGAAGTTCTTAGAACGGTCAAGAAATCCTTAGGACGGCCAAGAAGTCTGTAGGACGGTCAAGAAGTACTTAGGACGGTCAATATGTCCTTAGGACGGTCAAGAAGTCCTAAGGACGGTCAAGAAGTCCTGAGGAAGGTTAGGAAGACCTTAGGACGGTCAAGAAGTCCTTACGAAGGTCAAGAAGTCCTTAGGACGGTCAAGAAGTCCTGAGGAAGTTTAGGAAGTCCTGAGGAAAGTCAAGAAGTCCTTAGGAAGGTCAAATAGTCCTTAGGAGAGTCAATAAGTCCTTAGGACGGTCAAGAATTCCTTAGAAGGGTCAAGAAGTCCTTAGGACGGTCAAGAAATCCTTAGGACGGCCAAGAAGTCCATAGGACGGTCAAGAAGTCCTTAGGACGGTCAATATGTCCTTAGGACGGTCAAGAAGTCCTTAGGACGGTCAAGAAGTCCTTAGGACGGCAAAAAAGACCTGAGGACGGTCAAGAAGTCCTGAGGAAGGTCAAGAAGTCCATAGGACGGTCAAGAAGTCCTTAGGACGGTCAATATGTCCTTAGGACGGTCAAGAAGTCCTGAGGAAGGTCTTAAATTCCTTAGGAAGGTCAAGAAGTCCTTAGGAAGGTCAAGAAGTCCTTAGGAAGGTCAAGAAGTCCTTAGGACGGTCAGGAAGTCCTATGGACAGTCAAGAAGTCCTAAGAAGGGTCAAGAAAAACTTAGGACGGTCAAGAAGTCCTTCGGACGGTCAATAAGTCCATAGGACGGTCAAGAAGTCCTTAGGACGGTCAAGAAGTCCTTAGGACGGCAAAGAAGTCCTTAGGACGGTCAAGAAGTCCTGAGGTAGGTCAAGAAGTCCTTACGAAGGTCAAGAAATCCTTAGGACGGTCAAGAAGTCCTGAGGAAGGTTAGGAAGACCTCAGGACGGCCAAGAAGTCCTTAGAAAGGTCAAGAAGTCCTGAGGAAAGTCAAGAAGTCCTTAGGAAGGTCAAATAGTCCTTAGGAGAGTCAATAAGTCCTTAGGACGGTCAAGAAGTCCTAAGAAGTGTCAAGAAGTCCTTAGGACGGTCAAGAAATCCTTAGGACGGCCAAGAAGTCCATAGGACGGTCAAGAAGTCCTTAGGACGGTCAATATGTCCTTAGGACGGTCAAGAAGTCCTTAGGAGGGTCAAGAAGTCCTGAGGAAGGTAAGGAAGACCTTAGGACGGTCAAAAAGTCCTTACGAAGTTAAAGAAGACCTAAGGACGGTCAAGAAGTCCTGAGGAAGGTTAGGAAGTCCTGAGGAAAGTCAAGAAGTCCTTAGGAAGGTCAAATAGTCCTTAGGAGAGTCAATAAGTCCTTAGGACGGTCAAGAAGTCCTTAGAAGGGTCAAGAAGTCCTTAGGACGGTCAAGAAATCCTTAGGACGGCCAAGAAGTCCACAGGACGGTCAAGAAGTCCTTAGGACGGTCAATATGTCCTTAGGACGGTCAAGAAGTCCTTAGGACGGTAAAGAAGTCCTATGGACAGTCAAGAAGTCCTTAGAAGGGTCAAGAAAACCTTATTACGGTCAAGAAGTCCTTAGGAAGGTCAAGAAGTCCTTTGGACGGTCAAGAAGTCCTCAGGACGGCCAAGAAGTCCTTAGGACGGTCAAGAAGTCCTGAGGAAGGTCTTAAATTCCTTAGGAAGGTCAAGAAGTCCTTAGGAAGGTCAAGAAGTCCTTAGGAAGGTCAAGAGGTCCTTAGGAAGGTCAAGAAGTCCTTAGGACGGTCAGGAAGTCCTATGGACAGTCAAGAAGTCCTAAGAAGGGTCAAGAAAACCTTAGGACGGTCAAGAAGTCCTTAGAACGGTCAATAAGTCCATAGGACGGTCAAGAAGTCCTTAGGACGGTCAAGAAGTCCTTAGGACGGCAAAGAAGTCCTTAGGAAGGTCAAGAAGTCCTGAGGAAGGTCAAGAAGTCCATAGGACGGTCAAGAAGTCCTAAGAAGTGTCAAGAAGTCCTTAGGACGGTCAAGAAATCCTTAGGACGGCCAAGAAGTCCAAAGGACGGTCAAGAAGTCCTTAGGACGGTCAATATGTCCTTAGGACGGTCAAGAAGTCCCTAGGAGGGTCAAGAAGTCCTGAGGAAGGTAAGGAAGACCTTAGGACGGTCAAAAAGTCCTTACGAAGGTAAAGAAGACCTTAGGACGGTCAAGAAGTCCTGAGGAAGGTTAGGAAGTCCTGAGGAAAGTCAAGAAGTCCTTAGGAAGGTCAAATAGTCCTTAGGAGAGTCAATAAGTCCTTAGGACGGTCAAGAAGTCCTTAGAAGGGTCAAGAAGTCCTAAGGACGGTCAAGAAGTCCTTAGGACGGTCAATATGTCCTTAGGACGGTCAAGAAGTCCTTAGGAGGGTCAAGAAGTCCTGAGGAAGGTTAGGAAGACCTTAGGACGGTCAAGAAGTCCTTACGAAGGTAAAGAAGTCTTTAGGACGGTCAAGAAGTCCTGAGGAAGGTAAGGAAGTCATGAGGAAAGTCAAGAAGTCCTTAGGAAGGTCAAATAGTCCTTAGGAGAGTCAATAAGTCCTTAGGGCGGTCAAGAAGTCCTTAGGACGGTCAATATGTCCTTAGGACGGTCAAGAAGTCCTGAGGAAGGTCTTAAATTCCTTAGGAAGGTCAAGAAGTCCTTAGGAAGGTCAAGAAGACCTTAGGAAGGTCAAGAAGTCCTTAGGACGGTCAGGAAGTCCTATGGACAGTCAAGAAGTCCTAAGAAGGGTCAAGAAAACCTTAGGACGGTCAAGAAGTCCTTAGGACGGTCAATAAGTCCATAGGACGGTCAAGAAGTCCTTAGGACGGTCAAGAAGTCCTTAGGAGGGTCAAGAAGTCCTTAGGACGGTCAAGAAGTCCTGAGGAAGGTCAAGAAGTGTTTACGAAGGTCAAGAAGTCCTTAGGACGGTCAAGAAGTCCTGAGGAAGGTTAGGAAGACCTCAGGACGGCCAAGAAGTCCTTAGAAAGGTCAAGAAGTCCTGAGGAAAGTCAAGAAGTCCTAAGGAAGGTCAAAAAGTCCTTAGGAGAGTCAAAAAGTCCTTAGGACGGTCAAGAAGTCCTAAGAAGTGTCAAGAAGTCCTTAGGACGGTCAAGAAATCCTTAGGACGGCCAAGAAGTCCATAGGACGGTCAAGAAGTCCTTAGGACGGTCAATATGTCCTTAGGACGGTCAAGAAGTCCTTAGGAGGGTCAAGAAGTCCTGAGGAAGGTAAGGAAGACCTTAGGACGGTCAAAAAGTCCTTACGAAGGTAAAGAAGACCTTAGGACGGTCAAGAAGTCCTGAGGAAGGTTAGGAAGTCCTGAGGAAAGTCAAGAAGTCCTTAGGAAGGTCAAATAGTCCTTAGGAGAGTCAATAAGTCCTTAGGACGGTCAAGAAGTCCTTAGAAGGGTCAAGAAGTCCTTAGGACGGTCAAGAAATCCTTAGGACGGCCAAGAAGTCCACAGGACGGTCAAGAAGTCCTTAGGACGGTCAATATGTCCTTAGGACGGTCAAGAAGTCCTTAGGACGGTAAAGAAGTCCTATGGACAGTCAAGAAGTCCTTAGAAGGGTCAAGAAAACCTTATTACGGTCAAGAAGTCCTTAGGAAGGTCAAGAAGTCCTTTGGACGGTCAAGAAGTCCTCAGGACGGCCAAGAAGTCCTTAGGACGGTCAAGAAGTCCTGAGGAAGGTAAGGAAGACCTTAGGACGGTCAAAAAGTCCTTACGAAGGTAAAGAAGACCTTAGGACGGTCAAGAAGTCCTGAGGAAGGTTAGGAAGTCCTGAGGAAAGTCAAGAAGTCCTTAGGAAGGTCAAATAGTCCTTAGGAGAGTCAATAAGTCCTTAGGACGGTCAAGAAGTCCTTAGAAGGGTCAAGAAGTCCTAAGGACGGTCAAGAAATCCTTAGGACGGCCAAGAAGTCCATAGGACGGTCAAGAAGTCCTTAGGACGGTCAATATGTCCTTAGGACGGTCAAGAAGTCCTTAGGACGGTAAAGAAGTCCTATGGACAGTCAAGAAGTCCTTAGAAGGGTCAAGAAAACCTTATTACGGTCAAGAAGTCCTTAGGAAGGTCAAGAAGTCCTTTGGACGGTCAAGAAGTCCTCAGGACGGCCAAGAAGTCCTTAGGACGGTCAAGAAGTCCTGAGGAAGGTAAGGAAGACCTTAGGACGGTCAAAAAGTCCTTACGAAGGTAAAGAAGACCTTAGGACGGTCAAGAAGTCCTGAGGAAGGTTAGGAAGTCCTGAGGAAAGTCAAGAAGTCCTTAGGAAGGTCAAATAGTCCTTAGGAGAGTCAATAAGTCCTTAGGACGGTCAAGAAGTCCTTAGAAGGGTCAAGAAGTCCTAAGGACGGTCAAGAAATCCTTAGGGCGGCCAAGAAGTCCATAGGACGGTCAAGAAGTCCTTAGGACGGTCAATATGTCCTTAGGACGGTCAAGAAGTCCTTAGGACGGTAAAGAAGTCCTATGGACAGTCAAGAAGTCCTTAGAAGGGTCAAGAAAACCTTATTACGGTCAAGAAGTCCTTAGGAAGGTCAAGAAGTCCTTTGGACGGTCAAGAAGTCCTCAGGACGGCCAAGAAGTCCTTAGGACGGTCAAGAAGTCCTGAGGAAGGTCTTAAATTCCTTAGGAAGGTCAAGAAGTCCTTAGGAAGGTCAAGAAGTCCTTAGGAAGGTCAAGAGGTCCTTAGGAAGGTCAAGAAGTCCTTAGGACGGTCAGGAAGTCCTATGGACAGTCAAGAAGTCCTAAGAAGGGTCAAGAAAACCTTAGGACGGTCAAGAAGTCCTGAGGAAGGTCAAGAAGTCCATAGGACGGTCAAGAAGTCCTAAGAAGTGTCAAGAAGTCCTTAGGACGGTCAAGAAATCCTTAGGACGGCCAAGAAGTCCATAGGACGGTCAAGAAGTCCTTAGGACGTTCAATATGTCCTTAGGACGGTCAAGAAGTCCCTAGGAGGGTCAAGAAGTCCTGAGGAAGGTAAGGAAGACCTTAGGACGGTCAAAAAGTCCTTACGAAGGTAAAGAAGACCTTAGGACGGTCAAGAAGTCCTGAGGAAGGTTAGGAAGTCCTGAGGAAAGTCAAGAAGTCCTTAGGAAGGTCAAATAGTCCTTAGGAGAGTCAATAAGTCCTTAGGACGGTCAAGAAGTCCTTAGAAGGGTCAAGAAGTCCTAAGGACGGTCAAGAAATCCTTAGGACGGCCAAAAAGTCCATAGGACGGTCAAGAAGTCCTTAGGACGGTCAATATGTCCTTAGGACGGTCAAGAAGTCCTTAGGAGGGTCAAGAAGTCCTGAGGAAGGTTAGGAAGACCTTAGGACGGTCAAGAAGTCCTGAGGAAGGTAAGGAAGTCATGAGGAAAGTCAAGAAGTCCTTAGGAAGGTCAAATAGTCCTTAGGAGAGTCAATAAGTCCTTAGGACGGTCAAGAAGTCATTAGAAGGGTCAAGAAGTCCTTAGGACGGTCAAGAAATCCTTAGGACGGCCAAGAAGTCCACAGGACGGTCAAGAAGTCCTTAGGACGGTCAATATGTCCTTAGGACGGTCAAGAAGTTCTTAGGACGGTAAAGAAGTCCTATGGACAGTCAAGAAGTCCTTAGAAGGGTCAAGAAAACCTTATTACGGTCAAGAAGTCCTTAGGAAGGTCAAGAAGTCCTTTGGACGGTCAAGAAGTCCTCAGGACGGCCAAGAAGTCCTTAGGACGGTCAAGAAGTCCTGAGGAAGGTCTTAAATTCCTTAGGAAGGTCAAGAAGTCCTTAGGAAGGTCAAGAAGTCCTTACGAAGGTCAAGAGGTCCTTAGGAAGGTCAAGAAGTCCTTAGGACGGTCAGGAAGTCCTATGGACAGTCAAGAAGTCCTAAGAAGGGTCAAGAAAACCTTAGGACGGTCAAGAAGTCCTTAGAACGGTCAATAAGTCCATAGGACGGTCAAGAAGTCCTTAGGACGGTCAAGAAGTCCTTAGGACGGCAAAGAAGTCCTTAGGACGGTCAAGAAGTCCTGAGGAAGGTCAAGAAGTTCATAGGACGGTCAAGAAGTCCTTAGGACGGTCAATATGTCCTTAGGACGGTCAAGAAGTCCTGAGGAAGGTCTTAAATTCCTTATGAAGGTCAAGAAGTCCTTAGGAAGGTCAAGAAGTCCTTAGGAAGGTCAAGAAGTCCTTAGGACGGTCAGGAAGTCCTATGGACAGTCAAGAAGTCCTAAGAAGTGTCAAGAAGTCCTTAGGACGGTCAAGAAATCCTTAGGACGGCCAAGAAGTCCATAGGACGGTCAAGAAGTCCTTAGGACGGTCAATATGTCCTTAGGACGGTCAAGAAGTCCTTAGGAGGGTCAAGAAGTCCTGAGGAAGGTAAGGAAGACCTTAGGACGGTCAAAAAGTCCTTACGAAGGTAAAGAAGACCTTAGGACGGTCAAGAAGTCCTGAGGAAGGTTAGGAAGTCCTGAGGAAAGTCAAGAAGTCCTTAGGAAGGTCAAATAGTCCTTAGGAGAGTCAATAAGTCCTTAGGACGGTCAAGAAGTCCTTAGAAGGGTCAAGAAGTCCTCAGGACGGTCAAGAAATCCTTAGGACGGCCAAGAAGTCCACAGGACGGTCAAGAAGTCCTTATGACGGTCAATATGTCCTTAGGACGGTCAAGAAGTCCTTAGGACGGTAAAGAAGTCCTATGGACAGTCAAGAAGTCCTTAGAAGGGTCAAGAAAACCTTATTACGGTCAAGAAGTCCTTAGGAAGGTCAAGAAGTCCTTTGGACGGTCAAGAAGTCCTCAGGACGGCCAAGAAGTCCAAAGGACGGTCAAGAAGTCCTGAGGAAGGTCTTAAATTCCTTAGGAAGGTCAAGAAGTCCTTAGGAAGGTCAAGAAGTCCTTAGGAAGGTCAAGAGGTCCTTAGGAAGGTCAAGAAGTCCTTAGGACGGTCAGGAAGTCCTATGGACAGTCAAGAAGTCCTTAGAAGGGTCAAGAAAACCTTAGGACGGTCAAGAAGTCCTTAGAACGGTCAATAAGTCCATAGGACGGTCAAGAAGTCCTTAGGACGGTCAAGAAGTCCTTAGGACGGCAAAGAAGTCCTTAGGAAGGTCAAGAAGTCCTGAGGAAGGTCAAGAAGTCCATAGGACGTTCAAGAAGTCCTAAGAAGTGTCAAGAAGTCCTTAGGACGGTCAAGAAATCCTTAGGACGGCCAAGAAGTCCATAGGACGGTCAAGAAGTCCTTAGGACGGTCAATATGTCCTTAGGACGGTCAAGAAGTCCCTAGGAGGGTCAAGAAGTCCTGAGGAAGGTAAGGAAGACCTTAGGACGGTCAAAAAGTCCTTACGAAGGTAAAGAAGACCTTAGGACGGTCAAGAAGTCCTGAGGAAGGTTAGGAAGTCCTGAGGAAGGTTAGGAAGTCCTGAGGAAAGTCAAGAAGTCCTTAGGAAGGTCAAATAGTCCTTAGGAGAGTCAATAAGTCCTTAGGACGGTCAAGAAGTCCTTAGAAGGGTCAAGAAGTCCTAAGGACGGTCAAGAAATCCTTAGGACGGTCAAGAAGTCCTTAGGACGGTCAATATGTCCTTAGGAGGGTCAAGAAGTCCTGAGGAAGGTTAGGAAGACCTTAGGACGGTCAAGAAGTCCTTACGAAGGTAAAGAAGTCTTTAGGACGGTCAAGAAGTCCTGAGGAAGGTAAGGAAGTCATGAGGAAAGTCAAGAAGTCCTTAGGAAGGTCAAATAGTCCTTAGGAGAGTCAATAAGTCCTTAGGACGGTCAAGAAGTCCTTAGAAGGGTAAAGAAGTCCTAAGGACGGTCAAGAAATCCTTAGGACGGTCAAGAAGTCCTTAGGACGGTCAATATGTCCTTAGGAGGGTCAAGAAGTCCTGAGGAAGGTTAGGAAGACCTTAGGACGGTCAAGAAGTCCTTACGAAGGTAAAGAAGTCTTTAGGACGGTCAAGAAGTCCTGAGGAAGGTAAGGAAGTCATGAGGAAAGTCAAGAAGTCCTTAGGAAGGTCAAATAGTCCTTAGGAGAGTCAATAAGTCCTTAGGACGGTCAAGAAGTCCTTAGAAGGGTAAAGAAGTCCTTAGGACGGTCAAGAAATCCTTAGGACGGCCAAGAAGTCCACAGGACGGTCAAGAAGTCCTTAGGACGGTCAATATGTCCTTAGGACGGTCAAGAAGTTCTTAGGACGGTAAAGAAGTCCTATGGACAGTCAAGAAGTCCTTAGAAGGGTCAAGAAAACCTTATTACGGTCAAGAAGTCCTTAGGAAGGTCAAGAAGTCCTTTGGACGGTCAAGAAGTCCTCAGGACGGCCAAGAAGTCCTTAGGACGGTCAAGAAGTCCTGAGGAAGGTCTTAAATTCCTTAGGAAGGTCAAGAAGTCCTTAGGAAGGTCAAGAAGTCCTTACGAAGGTCAAGAGGTCCTTAGGAAGGTCAAGAAGTCCTTAGGACGGTCAGGAAGTCCTATGGACAGTCAAGAAGTCCTAAGAAGGGTCAAGAAAACCTTAGGACGGTCAAGAAGTCCTTAGAACGGTCAATAAGTCCATAGGACGGTCAAGAAGTCCTTAGGACGGTCAAGAAGTCCTTAGGACGGCAAAGAAGTCCTTAGGACGGTCAAGAAGTCCTGAGGAAGGTCAAGAAGTTCATAGGACGGTCAAGAAGTCCTTAGGACGGTCAATATGTCCTTAGGACGCTCAAGAAGTCCTGAGGAAGGTCTTAAATTCCTTAGGAAGGTCAAGAAGTCCTTAGGAAGGTCAAGAAGTCCTTAGGAAGGTCAAGAAGTCCTTAGGACGGTCAAGAAGTCCTATGGACAGTCAAGAAGTCCTTAGAAGGGTCAAGAAAACCTTTGGACGGTCAAGAAGTCCTTAGGACGGTCAATAAGTCCTTAGGACGGTCAAGAAGTCCTTAGGACGGTCAAGAAGTCCTTAGGACGGTCAAGAAGTCCTTAGGACGGTCAAGAAGTCCTGAGGAAGGTCAAGAAGTCCTTACGAAGGTCAAGAAGTCCTTAGGACGGTCAAGAAGTCCTGAGGAAAGTCAAGAAGTCCTTAGGAAGGTCAAATAGTCCTTAGGAGAGTTAATAAGTCCTTAGGACGGTCAAGAAGTCCTAAGAAGTGTCAAGAAGTCCTAGGACGGTCAAGAAATCCTTAGGACGGTCAAGAAGTCCCTAGGAGGGTCAAGAAGTCCTGAGGAAGGTAAGGAAGACCTTAGGACGGTCAAAAAGTCCTTACGAAGGTAAAGAAGACCTTAGGACGGTCAAGAAGTCCTGAGGAAGGTTAGGAAGTCCTGAGGAAAGTCAAGAAGTCCTTAGGAAGGTCAAATAGTCCTTTGGAGAGTCAAGAAGTCCTTAGAAGGGTCAAGAAGTCCATAGAAGGGTCAAGAAGTCCTAGGACGGTCAAGAAATCCTTAGGACGGTCAAGAAGTCCCTAGGAGGGTCAAGAAGTCCTGAGGAAGGTAAGGAAGACCTTAGGACGGTCAAAAAGTCCTTACGAAGGTAAAGAAGTCCTTAGGACGGTCAAGAAGTCCTTAGAAGGGTCAAGAAGTCCTAGGACGGTCAAGAAATCCTTAGGACGGTCAAGAAGTCCCTAGGAGGGTCAAGAAGTCCTGAGGAAGGTAAGGAAGACCTTAGGACGGTCAAAAAGTCCTTACGAAGGTAAAGAAGACCTTAGGACGGTCAAGAAGTCCTGAGGAAGGTTAGGAAGTCCTGAGGAAAGTCAAGAAGTCCTTAGGAAGGTCAAATAGTCCTTAGGAGAGTTAATAAGTCCTTAGGACGGTCAAGAAGTCCTAAGAAGTGTCAAGAAGTCCTAGGACGGTCAAGAAATCCTTAGGACGGTCAAGAAGTCCCTAGGAGGGTCAAGAAGTCCTGAGGAAGGTAAGGAAGACCTTAGGACGGTCAAAAAGTCCTTACGAAGGTAAAGAAGTCCTTAGGACGGTCAAGAAGTCCTTAGAAGGGTCAAGAAGTCCTAGGACGGTCAAGAAGTCCTGAGGAAGGTAAGGAAGACCTTAGGACGGTCAAAAAGTCCTTACGAAGGTAAAGAAGACCTTAGGACGGTCAAGAAGTCCTGAGGAAGGTTAGGAAGTCCTGAGGAAAGTCAAGAAGTCCTTAGGAAGGTCAAATAGTCCTTAGGAGAGTTAATAAGTCCTTAGGACGGTCAAGAAGTCCTTAGAAGGGTCAAGAAGTCCTAGGACGGTCAAGAAATCCTTAGGACGGTCAAGAAGTCCCTAGGAGGGTCAAGAAGTCCTGAGGAAGGTAAGGAAGACCTTAGGACGGTCAAAAAGTCCTTACGAAGGTAAAGAAGTCCTTAGGACGGTCAAGAAGTCCTTAGAAGGGTCAAGAAGTCCTAGGACGGTCAAGAAATCCTTAGGACGGTCAAGAAGTCCCTAGGAGGGTCAAGAAGTCCTGAGGAAGGTAAGGAAGACCTTAGGACGGTCAAAAAGTCCTTACGAAGGTAAAGAAGACCTTAGGACGGTCAAGAAGTCCTGAGGAAGGTTAGGAAGTCCTGAGGAAAGTCAAGAAGTCCTTAGGAAGGTCAAATAGTCCTTAGGAGAGTTAATAAGTCCTTAGGACGGTCAAGAAGTCCTAAGAAGTGTCAAGAAGTCCTAGGACGGTCAAGAAATCCTTAGGACGGTCAAGAAGTCCCTAGGAGGGTCAAGAAGTCCTGAGGAAGGTAAGGAAGACTTTAGGACGGTCAAAAAGTCCTTACGAAGGTAAAGAAGACCTTAGGACGGTCTAGAAGTCCTGAGGAAGGTTAGGAAGTCCTGAGGAAAGTCAAGAAGTCCTTAGGAAGGTCAAATAGTCCTTAGGAGAGTCAAGAAGTCCTTAGAAGGGTCAAGAAGTCCTTAGAAGGGTCAAGAAGTCCTAGGACGGTCAAGAAATCCTTAGGACGGTCAAGAAGTCCCTAGGAGGGTCAAGAAGTCCTGAGGAAGGTAAGGAAGACCTTAGGACGGTCAAAAAGTCCTTACGAAGGTAAAGAAGTCCTTAGGACGGTCAAGAAGTCCTTAGAAGGGTCAAGAAGTCCTAGGACGGTCAAGAAATCCTTAGGACGGTCAAGAAGTCCCTAGGAGGGTCAAGAAGTCCTGAGGAAGGTAAGGAAGACCTTAGGACGGTCAAAAAGTCCTTACGAAGGTAAAGAAGACCTTAGGACGGTCAAGAAGTCCCTAGGAGGGTCAAGAAGTCCTGAGGAAGGTAAGGAAGACCTTAGGACGGTCAAAAAGTCCTTACGAAGGTAAAGAAGTCCTTAGGACGGTCAAGAAGTCCTTAGAAGGGTCAAGAAGTCCTAGGACGGTCAAGAAATCCTTAGGACGGTCAAGAAGTCCCTAGGAGGGTCAAGAAGTCCTGAGGAAGGTAAGGAAGACCTTAGGACGGTCAAAAAGTCCTTACGAAGGTAAAGAAGACCTTAGGACGGTCAAGAAGTCCTGAGGAAGGTTAGGAAGTCCTGAGGAAAGTCAAGAAGTCCTTAGGAAGGTCAAATAGTCCTTAGGAGAGTTAATAAGTCCTTAGGACGGTCAAGAAGTCCTAAGAAGTGTCAAGAAGTCCTAGGACGGTCAAGAAATCCTTAGGACGGTCAAGAAGTCCCTAGGAGGGTCAAGAAGTCCTGAGGAAGGTAAGGAAGACCTTAGGACGGTTTAACAGTCCTTACGAAGGTAAAGAAGACCTTAGGACGGTCAAGAAGTCCTGAGGAAGGTTAGGAAGTCCTGAGGAAAGTCAAGAAGTCCTTAGGAAGGTCAAATAGTCCTTAGGAGAGTTAATAAGTCCTTAGGACGGTCAAGAAGTCCTAAGAAGTGTCAAGAAGTCCTAGGACGGTCAAGAAATCCTTAGGACGGTCAAGAAGTCCCTAGGAGGGTCAAGAAGTCCTGAGGAAGGTAAGGAAGACCTTAGGACGGTCAAAAAGTCCTTACGAAGGTAAAGAAGACCTTAGGACGGTCAAGAAGTCCTGAGGAAGGTTAGGAAGTCCTGAGGAAAGTCAAGAAGTCCTTAGGAAGGTCAAATAGTCCTTAGAAGAGTCAATAAGTCCTTAGGACGGTCAAGAAGTCCTTAGAAGGGTCAAGAAGTCCTAAGGACGGTCAAGAAATCCTTAGGACGGCCAAGAAGTCCATAGGACGGTCAAGAAGTCCTTCGGACGGTCAATATGTCCTTAGGACGGTCAAGAAGTCCTTAGGAGGGTCAAGAAGTCCTGAGGAAGGTTAGGAAGACCTTAGGACGGTCAAGAAGTCCTTACGAAGGTAAAGAAGTCTTTAGGACGGTCAAGAAGTCCTGAGGAAGGTAAGGAAGTCATGAGGAAAGTCAAGAAGTCCTTAGGAAGGTCAAATAGTCCTTAGGAGAGTCAATAAGTCCTTAGGACGGTCAAGAAGTCCTTAGAAGGGTCAAGAAGTCCTTAGGACGGTCAAGAAATCCTTAGGACGGCCAAGAAGTCCACAGGACGGTCAAGAAGTCCTTAGGACGGTCAATATGTCCTTAGGACGGTCAAGAAGTTCTTAGGACGGTAAAGAAGTCCTATGGACAGTCAAGAAGTCCTTAGAAGGGTCAAGAAAACCTTATTACGGTCAAGAAGTCCTTAGGAAGGTCAAGAAGTCCTTTGGACGGTCAAGAAGTCCTCAGGACGGCCAAGAAGTCCTTAGGACGGTCAAGAAGTCCTGAGGAAGGTCTTAAATTCCTTAGGAAGGTCAAGAAGTCCTTAGGAAGGTCAAGAAGTCCTTACGAAGGTCAAGAGGTCCTTAGGAAGGTCAAGAAGTCCTTAGGACGGTCAGGAAGTCCTATGGACAGTCAAGAAGTCCTAAGAAGGGTCAAGAAAACCTTAGGACGGTCAAGAAGTCCTTAGAACGGTCAATAAGTCCATAGGACGGTCAAGAAGTCCTTAGGACGGTCAAGAAGTCCTTAGGACGGCAAAGAAGTCCTTAGGACGGTCAAGAAGTCCTGAGGAAGGTCAAGAAGTTCATAGGACGGTCAAGAAGTCCTTAGGACGGTCAATATGTCCTTAGGACGGTCAAGAAGTCCTGAGGAAGGTCTTAAATTCCTTAGGAAGGTCAAGAAGTCCTTAGGAAGGTCAATAAGTCCTTAGGAAGGTCAAGAAGTCCTTAGGACGGTCAGGAAGTCCTGAGGAAGGTAAGGAAGACCTTAGGACGGTCAAAAAGTCCTTACGAATGTAAAGAAGACCTTAGGACGGTCAAGAAGTCCTGAGGAAGGTTAGGAAGTCCTGAGGAAAGTCAAGAAGTCCTTAGGAAGGTCAAATAGTCCTTAGGAGAGTCAATAAGTCCTTAGGACGGTCAAGAAGTCCTTAGAAGGGTCAAGAAGTCCTAAGGACGGTCAAGAAATCCTTAGGACGGCCAAGAAGTCCATAGGACGGTCAAGAAGTCCTTAGGACGGTCAATATGTCCTTAGGACGGTCAAGATGTCCTTAGGAGGGTCAAGAAGTCCTGAGGAAGGTTAGGAAGACCTTAGGACGGTCAAGAAGTCCTTACGAAGGTAAAGAAGTCTTTAGGACGGTCAAGAAGTCCTGAGGAAGGTAAGGAAGTCATGAGGAAAGTCAAGAAGTCCTTAGGAAGGTCAAATAGTCCTTAGGAGAGTCAATAAGTCCTTAGGACGGTCAAGAAGTCCTTAGAAGGGTCAAGAAGTCCTTAGGACGGTCAAGAAATCCTTAGGACGGCCAAGAAGTCCACAGGACGGTCAAGAAGTCCTTAGGACGGTCAATATGTCCTTAGGACGGTCAAGAAGTTCTTAGGACGGTAAAGAAGTCCTATGGACAGTCAAGAAGTCCTTAGAAGGGTCAAGAAAACCTTATTACGGTCAAGAAGTCCTTAGGAAGGTCAAGAAGTCCTTTGGACGGTCAAGAAGTCCTCAGGACGGCCAAGAAGTCCTTAGGACGGTCAAGAAGTCCTGAGGAAGGTCTTAAATTCCTTAGGAAGGTCAAGAAGTCCTTAGGAAGGTCAAGAAGTCCTTACGAAGGTCAAGAGGTCCTTAGGAAGGTCAAGAAGTCCTTAGGACGGTCAGGAAGTCCTATGGACAGTCAAGAAGTCCTAAGAAGGGTCAAGAAAACCTTAGGACGGTCAAGAAGTCCTTAGAACGGTCAATAAGTCCATAGGACGGTCAAGAAGTCCTTAGGACGGTCAAGAAGTCCTTAGGACGGCAAAGAAGTCCTTAGGACGGTCAAGAAGTCCTGAGGAAGGTCAAGAAGTTCATAGGACGGTCAAGAAGTCCTTAGGACGGTCAATATGTCCTTAGGACGGTCAAGAAGTCCTGAGGAAGGTCTTAAATTCCTTAGGAAGGTCAAGAAGTCCTTAGGAAGGTCAATAAGTCCTTAGGAAGGTCAAGAAGTCCTTAGGACGGTCAGGAAGTCCTATGGACAGTCAAGAAGTCCTAAGAAGGGTCAAGAAAACCTTAGGACGGTCAAGAAGTCCTTAGGACGGTCAATAAGTCCATAGGACGGTCAAGAAGTCCTTAGGACGGTCAAGAAGTCCTTAGGACGGCCAAGAAGTCCTTAGGACGGTCAAGAAGTCCTGAGGAAGGTCAAGAAGTCCTTACGAAGGTCAAGAAGTCCTTAGGACGGTCAAGAAGTCCTGAGGAAAGTCAAGAAGTCCTTAGGAAGGTCAAATAGTCCTTAGGAGAGTTAATAAGTCCTTAGGACGGTCAAGAAGTCCTAAGAAGTGTCAAGAAGTCCTAGGACGGTCAAGAAATCCTTAGGACGGCCAAGAAGTCCATAGGACGGTCAAGAAGTCCTTAGGACGGTCAATATGTCCTTAGGACGGTCAAGAAGTCCTTAGGAGGGTCAAGAAGTCCTGAGGAAGGTAAGGAAGACCTTAGGACGGTCAAAAAGTCCTTACGAAGGTAAAGAAGACCTTAGGACGGTCAAGAAGTCCTGAGGAAGGTTAGGAAGTCCTAAGGAAAGTCAAGAAGTCCTTAGGAAGGTCAAATAGTCCTTAGGAGAGTCAATAAGTCCTTAGGACGGTCAAGAAGTCCTTAGAAGGGTCAAGAAGTCCTAAGGACGGTCAAGAAATCATTAGGACGGCCAAGAAGTCCATAGGACTGTCAAGAAGTCCTTAGGACGGTCAATATGTCCTTAGGACGGTCAAGAAGTCCTTAGGAGGGTCAAGAAGTCCTGAGGAAGGTTAGGAAGACCTTAGGACGGTCAAGAAGTCCTTACGAAGGTAAAGAAGTCTTTAGGACGGTCAAGAAGTCCTGAGGAAGGTAAGGAAGTCATGAGGAAAGTCAAGAAGTCCTTAGGAAGGTCAAATAGTCCTTAGGAGAGTCAAGAAGTCCTTAGAAGGGTCAAGAAAACCTTATTACGGTCAAGAAGTCCTTAGGAAGGTCAAGAAGTCCTTTGGACGGTCAAGAAGTCCTCAGGACGGCCAAGAAGTCCTTAGGACGGTCAAGAAGTCCTGAGGAAGGTCTTAAATTCCTTAGGAAGGTCAAGAAGTCCTTAGGAAGGTCAAGAAGTCCTTAGGAAGGTCAAGAGGTCCTTAGGAAGGTCATGAAGTCCTTAGGACGGTCAGGAAGTCCTATGGACAGTCAAGAAGTCCTAAGAAGGGTCAAGAAAACCTTATTACGGTCAAGAAGTCCTTAGGAAGGTCAAGAAGTCCTTTGGACGGTCAAGAAGTCCTCAGGACGGCCAATAAGTCCATAGGACGGTCAAGAAGTCCTTAGGACGGTCAAGAAGTCCTTAGGACGGCAAAGAAGTCCTTAGGACGGTCAAGAAGTCCTGAGGAAGGTCAAGAAGTCCTTAGGACGGGCAAGAGGTCCTTAGGAAGGTCAAGAAGTCCTTAGGACGGCCAAGAAGTCCATAGGACGGTCAAGAAGTCCTTAGGACGGTCAATATGTCCTTAGGACGGTCAAGAAGTCCTTAGGAGGGTCAAGAAGTCCTGAGGAAGGTTAGGAAGACCTTAGGACGGTCAAGAAGTCCTTACGAAGGTAAAGAAGTCTTTAGGACGGTCAAGAAGTCCTGAGGAAGGTAAGGAAGTCATGAGGAAAGTCAAGAAGTCCTTAGGAAGGTCAAATAGTCCTTAGGAGAGTCAAGAAGTCCTTAGAAGGGTCAAGAAAACCTTATTACGGTCAAGAAGTCCTTAGGAAGGTCAAGAAGTCCTTTGGACGGTCAAGAAGTCCTCAGGACGGCCAAGAAGTCCTTAGGACGGTCAAGAAGTCCTGAGGAAGGTCTTAAATTCCTTAGGAAGGTCAAGAAGTCCTTAGGAAGGTCAAGAGGTCCTTAGGAAGGTCATGAAGTCCTTAGGACGGTCAGGAAGTCCTATGGACAGTCAAGAAGTCCTAAGAAGGGTCAAGAAAACCTTAGGACGGTCAAGAAGTCCTTAGAACGGTCAATAAGTCCATAGGACGGTCAAGAAGTCCTTAGGACGGTCAAGAAGTCCTTAGGACGGCAAAGAAGTCCTTAGGACGGTCAAGAAGTCCTGAGGAAGGTCAAGAAGTCCTTAGGACGGGCAAGAGGTCCTTAGGAAGGTCAAGAAGTCCTTAGGACGGTCAGGAAGTCCTATGGACAGTCAAGAAGTCCTAAGAAGGGTCAAGAAAACCTTAGGACGGTCAAGAAGTCCTTAGGACGGTCAATAAGTCCATAGGACGGTCAAGAAGTCCTTAGGACGGGCAAGTAGTCCTTAGGACGGTCAAGAAGTCCTTAGGACGGTCAATATGTCCTATGGACAGTCAAGAAGTCCTTAGAAGGGTCAAGAAAACCTTATTACGGTCAAGAAGTCCTTAGGAAGGTCAAGAAGTCCTTAGGACGGTCAAGAAGTCCCTAGGACGGCAAAGAAGTCCTTAGGACGGT
The DNA here is from genome assembly GCA_025491095.1 of Brachionus asplanchnoidis. Classification (NCBI taxonomy): domain Eukaryota; kingdom Metazoa; phylum Rotifera; class Eurotatoria; order Ploima; family Brachionidae; genus Brachionus; species Brachionus asplanchnoidis. The sequence continues at coordinate 39,009 of JAILYF010000256.1, forward strand.
CAAGAAGTCCTGAGGAAGGTCAAGAAGTCCTTAGGACGGGCAAGTAGTCCTTAGGACGGTCAAGAAGTCCTTAGGACGGTCAATATGTCCTATGGACAGTCAAGAAGTCCTTAGAAGGGTCAAGAAAACCTTATTACGGTCAAGAAGTCCTTAGGAAGGTCAAGAAGTACTTTGGACGGTCAAGAAGTCCTCAGGACTGCCAAGAAGTCCTTAGGACGGTCAAAAAGTCCTGAGGAAGGTCTTAAATTCCTTAGGAAGGTCAAGAGGTCCTTAGGAATGTCAAGAAGTCCTTAGGACGGTCAGGAAGTCCTATGGACAGTCAAGAAGTCCTAAGAAGGGTCAAGAAAACCTTAGGACGGTCAAGAAGTCCTTAGGACGGTCAATAAGTCCATAGGACGGTCAAGAAGTCCTTAGGACGGTCAAGAAGCCTTTAGGACGGCAAAGAAGTCCTTAGGACGGTCAAGAAGTCCTGAGGAAGGTCAAGAAGTCCTTAGGACGGTCAAGAAGTCCTTAGGACGGCAAAGAAGTCCTTAGGACGGTCAAGAAGTCCCGAGGAAGGTCAAGAAGTCCTTAGGACGGGCAAGTAGTCCTAAGGACGGTCAAGAAGTCCTTAGGACGGTCAAGAAGTCCTGAGGGAGGTTAGGAAGACCTAAGAACGGTCAAGAAGTCCTCAGGACGGCCAAGAAGTCCTTAGAAAGGTCAAGAAGTCCTGAAGAAAGTCAAGAAGTCCTTAGGAAGGTTAAATAGTACTTAGGAGAGTCAATAAGTCCTTAGGACGGTCAAGAAGTCCTTAAAAGGGTCAAGAAGTCCTTAGGACGGTCAAGAAATCCTAGGGACGGCCAAGAAGTCTATAGGACGGTCAAGAAGTCCTGAGGACGGTCAATATGTCCTTAGGACGGTCAAGAAGTCCTTAGGACGGTCAAGAAGTCCTGAGGAAGGTTAGGAAGACCTTAGGACGGTCAAGATATCCTCAGGACGGCCAAGAAGTCCTGAGGAAGGTCAAGAAAACCTTAGGACGGTCAATATGTCCTTAGGACGGTCAAGAAGTCCTTAGGAGGGTCAAGAAGTCCTGAGGAAGGTTAGGAAGACCTTAGGACGGTCAAGAAGTCCTTACGAAGGTAAAGAAGTCTTTAGGACGGTCAAGAAATCCTTAGGACGGCCAAGAAGTCCACAGGACGGTCAAGAAGTCCTTAGGACGGTCAATATGTCCTTAGGACGGTCAAGAAGTCCTTAGGAAGGTCAAATAGTCCTTAGGAGAGTCAATAAGTCCTAAGGACGGTCAAGAAGTCCTTAGAAGGGTCAAGAAGTCCTTAGGACGGTCAAGAAATCCTTAGGACGGCCAAGAAGTCCACAGGACGGTCAAGAAGTCCTTAGGACGGTCAATATGTCCTTAGGACGGTCAAGTAGTCCTAAGGACGGTCAAGAAGTCCTTAGGACGGTCAAGAAGTCCTTAGGACGGTCAAGATATCCTCAGGACGGCCAAGAAGTCCTGAGGAAGGTCAAGAAGTCCTTAGGACGGTCAATATGTCCTTAGGACGGTCAAGAAGTCCTTAGGAGGGTCAAGAAGTCCTGAGGAAGGTTAGGAAGACCTTAGGACGGTCAAGAAGTCCTTACGAAGGTAAAGAAGTCTTTAGGACGGTCAAGAAATCCTTAGGACGGCCAAGAAGTCCACAGGACGGTCAAGAAGTCCTAAGGACGGTCAATATGTCCTTAGGACGGTCAAGAAGTCCTTAGGAAGGTCAAATAGTCCTTAGGAGAGTCAATAAGTCCTAAGGACGGTCAAGAAGTCCTTAGAAGGGTCAAGAAGTCCTTAGGACGGTCAAGAAATCCTTAGGACGGCCAAGAAGTCCACAGGACGGTCAAGAAGTCCTTAGGACGGTCAATATGTCCTTAGGACGGTCAAGAATGCCTTAGGAAGGTCAAGAAGTCCTTTGGACGGTCAAGAAGTCCTCAGGACGGTCAGGAAGTCCTATGGACAGTCAAGAAGTCCTAAGAAGGGTCAAGAAAACCTTAGGACGGTCAAGAAGTCCTTAGAATGGTCAATAAGTCCATAGGACGGTCAAGAAGTCCTTAGGACGGTCAAGAAGTCCTTAGGACGGCAAAGAAGTCCTTAGGACGGTCAAGAAGTCCTGAGGAAAGTCAAGAAGTCCTTAGGACGGGCAAGTAGTCCTTAGGACGGTCAAGAAGTCCTTAGGACGGTCAATATGTCCTAAGGACGGTCAAAAAGTCCTTAGGACGGTCAAGAGGTCCTTAGGAAGGTCAAGAAGTCCTTAGGACGGTCAGGAAGTCCTATGGACAGTCAAGAAGTCCTAAGAAGGGTCAAGAAAACCTTAGGACGGTCAAGAAGTCCTTAGGACGGTCAATAAGTCCATAGGACGGTCAAGAAGTCCTTAGGACGTTCAAGAAGTCCCTAGGACGGCAAAGAAGTCCTTAGGACGGTCAAGAAGTCCTGAGGAAGGTCAAGAAGTCCTTAGGACGGGCAAGTAGTCCTTAGGACGGTCAAGAAGTCCTTAGGACGGTCAATATGTCCTATGGACAGTCAGGAAGTCCTATGGACAGTCAAGAAGTCCTAAGAAGGGTCAAGAAAACCTTAGGACGGTCAAGAAGTCCTTAGAACGGTCAATAAGTCCATAGGACGGTCAAGAAGTCCTTAGGACGGTCAAGAAATCCTTAGGACGGCCAAGAAGTCCACAGGACGGTCAAGAAGTCCTTAGGACGGTCAAGAAATCCTTAGGACGGCCAAGAAGTCCACAGGACGGTCAAGAAGTCCTTAGGACGGTCAATATGTCCTTAGGACGGTCAAGAAGTCCTTAGGACGGTAAAGAAGTCCTATGGACAGTCAAGAAGTCCTTAGAAGGGTCAAGAAAACCTTATTACGGTCAAGAAGTCCTTAGGAAGGTCAAGAAGTCCTTTGGACGGTCAAGAAGTCCTCAGGACGGTCAGGAAGTCCTATGGACAGTCAAGAAGTCCTAAGAAGGGTCAAGAAAACCTTAGGACGGTCAAGAAGTCCTTAGAACGGTCAATAAGTCCATAGGACGGTCAAGAAGCCCTTAGGACGGTCAAGAAGTCCTTAGGACGGCAAAGAAGTCCTTAGGACGGTCAAGAAGTCCTGAGGAAAGTCAAGAAGTCCTTAGGACGGGCAAGTAGTCCTTAGGACGGTCAAGAAGTCCTTAGGACGGTCAATATGTCCTTAGGACGGTCAAGAATTCCTTAGGAAGGTCAAGAAGTCCTTTGGACGGTCAAGAAGTCCTCAGGACGGTCAGGAAGTCCTATGGACAGTCAAGAAGTCCTATGAAGGGTCAAGAAAACCTTAGGACGGTCAAGAAGTCCTTACGAAGGTAAAGAAGTCTTTAGGACGGTCAAGAAATCCTTAGGACGGCCAAGAAGTCCACAGGACGGTCAAGAAGTCCTTAGGACGGTCAATATGTCCTTAGGACGGTCAAGAAGTCCTTAGGAAGGTCAAATAGTCCTTAGGAGAGTCAATAAGTCCTAAGGACGGTCAAGAAGTCCTTAGAAGGGTCAAGAAGTCCTTAGGACGGTCAAGAAATCCTTAGGACGGCCAAGAAGTCCACAGGACGGTCAAGAAGTCCTTAGGACGGTCAATATGTCCTTAGGACGGTCAAGTAGTCCTAAGGACGGTCAAGAAGTCCTTAGGACGGTCAAGAAGTCCTTAGGACGGTCAAGATATCCTCAGGACGGCCAAGAAGTCCTGAGGAAGGTCAAGAAGTCCTTAGGACGGTCAATATGTCCTTAGGACGGTCAAGAAGTCCTTAGGAGGGTCAAGAAGTCCTGAGGAAGGTTAGGAAGACCTTAGGACGGTCAAGAAGTCCTTACGAAGGTAAAGAAGTCTTTAGGACGGTCAAGAAATCCTTAGGACGGCCAAGAAGTCCACAGGACGGTCAAGAAGTCCTAAGGACGGTCAATATGTCCTTAGGACGGTCAAGAAGTCCTTAGGAAGGTCAAATAGTCCTTAGGAGAGTCAATAAGTCCTAAGGACGGTCAAGAAGTCCTTAGAAGGGTCAAGAAGTCCTTAGGACGGTCAAGAAATCCTTAGGACGGCCAAGAAGTCCACAGGACGGTCAAGAAGTCCTTAGGACGGTCAATATGTCCTTAGGACGGTCAAGAATTCCTTAGGAAGGTCAAGAAGTCCTTTGGACGGTCAAGAAGTCCTCAGGACGGTCAGGAAGTCCTATGGACAGTCAAGAAGTCCTAAGAAGGGTCAAGAAAACCTTAGGACGGTCAAGAAGTCCTTAGAACGGTCAATAAGTCCATAGGACGGTCAAGAAGTCCTTAGGACGGTCAAGAAGTCCTTAGGACGGCAAAGAAGTCCTTAGGACGGTCAAGAAGTCCTGAGGAAAGTCAAGAAGTCCTTAGGACGGGCAAGTAGTCCTTAGGACGGTCAAGAAGTCCTTAGGACGGTCAATATGTCCTAAGGACGGTCAAAAAGTCCTTAGGACGGTCAAGAGGTCCTTAGGAAGGTCAAGAAGTCCTTAGGACGGTCAGGAAGTCCTATGGACAGTCAAGAAGTCCTAAGAAGGGTCAAGAAAACCTTAGGACGGTCAAGAAGTCCTTAGGACGGTCAATAAGTCCATAGGACGGTCAAGAAGTCCTTAGGACGGTCAAGAAGTCCCTAGGACGGCAAAGAAGTCCTTAGGACGGTCAAGAAGTCCTGAGGAAGGTCAAGAAGTCCTTAGGACGGGCAAGTAGTCCTTAGGACGGTCAAGAAGTCCTTAGGACGGTCAATATGTCCTATGGACAGTCAGGAAGTCCTATGGACAGTCAAGAAGTCCTAAGAAGGGTCAAGAAAACCTTAGGACGGTCAAGAAGTCCTTAGAACGGTCAATAAGTCGATAGGACGGTCAAGAAGTCCTTAGGACGGTCAAGAAATCCTTAGGACGGCCAAGAAGTCCACAGGACGGTCAAGAAGTCCTTAGGACGGTCAAGAAATCCTTAGGACGGCCAAGAAGTCCACAGGACGGTCAAGAAGTCCTTAGGACGGTCAATATGTCCTTAGGACGGTCAAGAAGTCCTTAGGACGGTAAAGAAGTCCTATGGACAGTCAAGAAGTCCTTAGAAGGGTCAAGAAAACCTTATTACGGTCAAGAAGTCCTTAGGAAGGTCAAGAAGTCCTTTGGACGGTCAAGAAGTCCTCAGGACGGTCAGGAAGTCCTATGGACAGTCAAGAAGTCCTAAGAAGGGTCAAGAAAACCTTAGGACGGTCAAGAACTCCTTAGAACGGTCAATAAGTCCATAGGACGGTCAAGAAGTCCTTAGGACGGTCAAGAAGTCCTTAGGACGGCAAAGAAGTCCTTAGGACGGTCAAGAAGTCCTGAGGAAAGTCAAGAAGTCCTTAGGACGGGCAAGTAGTCCTTAGGACGGTCAAGAAGTCCTTAGGACGGTCAATATGTCCTTAGGACGGTCAAGAATTCCTTAGGAAGGTCAAGAAGTCCTTTGGACGGTCAAGAAGTCCTCAGGACGGTCAGGAAGTCCTATGGACAGTCAAGAAGTCCTATGAAGGGTCAAGAAAACCTTAGGACGGTCAAGAAGTCCTTAGGACGGTCAATAAGTCCATAGGACGGTCAAGAAGTCCTTAGGACGGTCAAGAAGTCCCTAGGACGGCAAAGAAGTCCTTAGGACGGTCAAGAAGTCCTGAGGAAGGTCAAGAAGTCCTTAGGACGGGCAAGTAGTCCTTAGGACGGTCAAGAAGTCCTTAGGACGGTCAATATGTCCTATGGACAGTCAAAAAGTCCTTAGGACGGTCAAGAGGTCCTTAGGAAGGTCAAGAAGTCCTTAGGACGGTCAGGAAGTCCTATGGACAGTCAAGAAGTCCTAAGAAGGGTCAAGAAAACCTTAGGACGGTCAAGAAGTCCTTAGGACGGTCAATAAGTACATAGGACGGTCAAGAAGTCCTTAGGACGGTCAAGAAGTCCCTAGGGCGGCAAAGAAGTCCTTAGGACGGTCAAGAAGTCCTGAGGAAGGTCAAGAAGTCCTTAGGACGGGCAAGTAGTCCTTAGGACGGTCACGAAGTCCTTAGGACGGTCAATATGTCCTATGGACAGTCAAGAAGTCCTTAGAAGGGTCAAGAAAACCTTATTACGGTCAAGAAGTCCTTAGGAAGGTCAAGAAGTACTTTGGACGTTCAAGAAGTCCTCAGGACTGCCAAGAAGTCCTTAGGACGGTCAAGAAGTCCTGAGGAAGGTCTTAAATTCCTTAGGAAGGTCAAGAGGTCCTTAGGAAGGTCAAGAAGTCCTTAGGACGGTCAGGAAGTCCTATGGACAGTCAAGAAGTCTTAAGAAGGGTCAAGAAAACCTTAGGACGGTCAAGAAGTCCTTAGGACGGTCAATAAGTCCATTGGACGGTCAAGAAGTCCTTAGGACGGTCAAGAAGTCTTTAGGACGGCAAAGAAGTCCTTAGGACGGTCAAGAAGTCCTGAGGAAGGTCAAGAAGTCCTTAGGACGGTCAAGAAGTCCTTAGGACGACAAAGAAGTTCTTAGGACGGTCAAGAAGTCCCGAGGAAGGTCAAGAAGTCCTTAGGACGGTCAAGAAGTCTTTAGGACGGCAAAGAAGTCCTTAGGACGGTCAAGAAGTCCTGAGGAAGGTCAAGAAGTCCTTAGGACGGTCAAGAAGTCCTTAGGACGACAAAGAAGTTCTTAGGACGGTCAAGAAGTCCCGATGAAGGTCAAGAAGTCCTTAGGACGGGCAAGTAATCCTAAGGACGGTCAAGAAGTCCTTAGGACGGTCAAGAAGTCCTGAGGAAGGTTAGGAAGACCTAAGGACGGTCAAGAAGTCCGCAGGACGGCCAAGAAGTCCTTAGAAAGGTCAAGAAGTCCTGAAGAAAGTCAAGAAGTCCTTAGGAAGGTCAAATAGTACTTAGGAGAGTCAATAAGTCCTTAGGACGGTCAAGAAGTCCTTAGAAGGGTCAAGAAGTCCTTAGGACGGTCAAGAAATCCTAAGGACGGCCAAGAAGTCCATAGGACGGTCAAGAAGTCCTTAGGACGGGCAAGTAGTCCTAAGGACGGTCAAGAAGTCCTTAGGACGGTCAAGAAGTCCTGAGGAAGGTTAGGAAGACCTAAGGACGGTCAAGAAGTCCGCAGGACGGCCAAGAAGTCCTTAGAAAGGTCAAGAAGTCCTGAAGAAAGTCAAGAAGTCCTTAGGAAGGTCAAATAGTACTTAGGAGAGTCAATAAGTCCTTAGGACGGTCAAGAAGTCCTTAGAAGGGTCAAGAAGTCCTTAGGACGGTCAAGAAATCCTAAGGACGGCCAAGAAGTCCATAGGACGGTCAAGAAGTCCTTAGGACGGTCAATATGTCCTTAGGACGGTCAAGAAGTCCTTAGGACGGCCAAGAAGTCCTGGGGAAGGTTAGGAAGACCTTAGGACGGTCAAGATATCCTCAGGACGGCCAAGAAGTCCTGAGGAAGGTCAAGAAGTCCTTAGGACGGTCAATATGTCCTTAGGACGGTCAAGAAGTCCTTAGGAGGGTCAAGAAGTCCTGAGGAAGGTTAGGAAGACCTTAGGACGGTCAAGAAGTCCTTACGAAGGTAAAGAAGTCTTTAGGACGGTCAAGAAATCCTTAGGACGGCCAAGAAGTCCACAGGACGGTCAAGAAGTCCTTAGGACGGTCAATATGTCCTTAGGACGGTCAAGAAGTCCTTAGGAAGGTCAAATAGTCCTTAGGAGAGTCAATAAGTCCTAAGGACGGTCAAGAAGTCCTTAGAAGGGTCAAGAAGTCCTTAGGACGGTCAAGAAATCCTTAGAACGGCCAAGAAGTCCACAGGACGGTCAAGAAGTCCTTAGGACGGTCAATATGTCCTTAGGACGGTCAAGTAGTCCTAAGGACGGTCAAGAAGTCCTTAGGACGGTCAAGAAGTCCTTAGGACGGTCAAGATATCCTCAGGACGGCCAAGAAGTCCTGAGGAAGGTCAAGAAGTCCTTAGGACGGTCAATATGTCCTTAGGACGGTCAAGAAGTCCTTAGGAGGGTCAAGAAGTCCTGAGGAAGGTTAGGAAGACCTTAGGACGGTCAAGAAGTCCTTACGAAGGTAAAGAAGTCTTTAGGACGGTCAAGAAATCCTTAGGACGGCCAAGAAGTCCACAGGACGGTCAAGAAGTCCTAAGGACGGTCAATATGTCCTTAGGACGGTCAAGAAGTCCTTAGGAAGGTCAAATAGTCCTTAGGAGAGTCAATAAGTCCTAAGGACGGTCAAGAAGTCCTTAGAAGGGTCAAGAAGTCCTTAGGACGGTCAAGAAATCCTTAGGACGGCCAAGAAGTCCACAGGACGGTCAATATGTCCTATGGACAGTCAGGAAGTCCTATGGACAGTCAAGAAGTCCTAAGAAGGGTCAAGAAAACCTTAGGACGGTCAAGAAGTCCTTAGAATGGTCAATAAGTCCATAGGACGGTCAAGAAGTCCTTAGGACGGTCAAGAAGTCCTTAGGACGGCAAAGAAGTCCTTAGGACGGTCAAGAAGTCCTGAGGAAAGTCAAGAAGTCCTTAGGACGGGCAAGTAGTCCTTAGGACGGTCAAGAAGTCCTTAGGACGGTCAATATGTCCTAAGGACGGTCAAAAAGTCCTTAGGACGGTCAAGAGGTCCTTAGGAAGGTAAAGAAGTCCTTAGGACGGTCAGGAAGTCCTATGGACAGTCAAGAAGTCCTAAGAAGGGTCAAGAAAACCTTAGGACGGTCAAGAAGTCCTTAGGACGGTCAATAAGTCCATAGGACGGTCAAGAAGTCCTTAGGACGGTCAAGAAGTCCCTAGGACGGCAAAGAAGTCCTTAGGACGCTCAAGAAGTCCTGAGGAAGGTCAAGAAGTCCTTAGGACGGGCAAGTAGTCCTTAGGACGGTCAAGAAGTCCTTAGGACGGTCAATATGTCCTATGGACAGTCAGGAAGTCCTATGGACAGTCAAGAAGTCCTAAGAAGGGTCAAGAAAACCTTAGGACGGTCAAGAAGTCCTTAGAACGGTCAATAAGTCCATAGGACGGTCAAGAAGTCCTTAGGACGGTCAAGAAATCCTTAGGACGGCCAAGAAGTCCACAGGACGGTCAAGAAGTCCTTAGGACGGTCAAGAAATCCTTAGGACGGCCAAGAAGTCCACAGTACGGTCAAGAAGTCCTTAGGACGGTCAATATGTCCTTAGGACGGTCAAGAAGTCCTTAGGACGGTAAAGAAGTCCTATGGACAGTCAAGAAGTCCTTAGAAGGGTCAAGAAAACCTTATTACGGTCAAGAAGTCCTTAGGAAGGTCAAGAAGTCCTTTGGACGGTCTAGAAGTCCTCAGGACGGTCAGGAAGTCCTATGGACAGTCAAGAAGTCCTAAGAAGGGTCAAGAAAACCTTAGGACGGTCAAGAAGTCCTTAGAACGGTCAATAAGTCCATAGGACGGTCAAGAAGTCCTTAGGATGGTCAAGAAGTCCTTAGGACGGCAAAGAAGTCCTTAGGACGGTCAAGAAGTCCTGAGGAAAGTCAAGAAGTCCTTAGGACGGGCAAGTAGTCCTTAGGACGGTCAAGAAGTCCTTAGGACGGTCAATATGTCCTAAGGAAGGTCAAAAAGTCCTTAGGACGGTCAAGAGGTCCTTAGGAAGGTCAAGAAGTCCTTAGGACGGTCAGGAAGTCCTATGGACAGTCAAGAAGTCCTAAGAAGGGTCAAGAAAACCTTAGGACGGTCAAGAAGTCCTTAGGACGGTCAATAAGTACATAGGACGGTCAAGAAGTCCTTAGGACGGTCAAGAAGTCCCTAGGACGGCAAAGAAGTCCTTAGGACGGTCAAGAAGTCCTGAGGAAGGTCAAGAAGTCCTTAGGACGGGCAAGTAGTCCTTAGGACGGTCAAGAAGTCTTAGGACGGTCAATATGTCCTATGGACAGTCAAGAAGTCCTTAGAAGGGTCAAGAAAACCTTATTACGGTCAAGAAGTCCTTAGGAAGGTCAAGAAGTACTTTGGACGGTCAAGAAGTCCTCAGGACTGCCAAGAAGTCCTTAGGACGGTCAAGAAGTCCTGAGGAAGGTCTTAAATTCCTTAGGAAGGTCAAGAGGTCCTTAGGACGGCCAAGAAGTCCATAGGACGGTCAAGAAGTCCTTAGGACGGTCAATATGTCCTTAGGACGGTCAATATGTCCTTAGGACGGTCAAGAAGTCCTGGGGAAGGTTAGGAAGACCTTAGGACGGTCAAGATATCCTCAGGACGGCCAAGAAGTCCTGAGGAAGGTCAAGAAGTCCTTACGAAGGTCAAGAAATCCTTAGGACGGTCAAGAAGTCCTGAGGAAGGTTAGGAAGACCTAAGGACGGTCAAGAAGTCCTCAGGACGGCCAAGAAGTCCTTAGAAAGGTCAAGAAGTCCTGAGGAAAGTCAAGAAGTCCTTAGGAAGGTCAAATAGTCCTTAGGAGAGTCAATAAGTCCTTAGGACGGTCAAGACGTCCTTAGAAGGGTCAAGAAGTCCTTAGGACGGTCAAGAAATCCTAAGGACGGCCAAGAAGTCCATAGGACGGTCAAGAAGTCCTTAGGACGGTCAATATGTCCTTAGGACGTTCAAGAAGTCCTTAGGACGGTCAAGAAGTCCTGAGGAAGGTTAGGAAGACCTTAGGACGGTCAAGATATCCTCAGGACGGCCAAGAAGTCCTTAGAATGGTCAAGAAGTCCTGAAGAAGGTCAAGAAGTCCTTAGGAAGGTCAAATAGTCCTTAGGAGAGTCAATAAGTCCTTAGGACGGTCAAGAAGTCCTGAGGAAGGTTAGGAAGACCTAAGGACGGTCAAGAAGTCCTCAGGACGGCCAAGAAGTCCTGAGGAAAGTCAAGAAGTCCTTAGGAAGGTCAAATAGTCCTTAGGAGAGTCAATAAGTCCTTAGGACGGTCAAGACGTCCTTAGAAGGGTCAAGAAGTCCTTAGGACGGTCAAGAAATCCTAAGGACGGCCAAGAAGTCCATAGGATGGTCTAGAAGTCCTTAGGACGGTCAATATGTCCTTAGGACGGTCAAGAAGTCCTTAGGACGGTCAAGAAGTCCTGAGGAAGGTTAGGAAGACCTTAGGACGGTCAAGATATCCTCAGGACGGCCAAGAAGTCCTGAGGAAGGTCAAGAAGTCCTTACGAAGGTCAAGAAGTCCTTAGGACGGTCAAGAAGTCCTGAGGAAGGTTAGGAAGACCTAAGGACGGTCAAGAAGTCCTCAGGACGGCCAAGAAGTCCTTAGAAAGGTCAAGAAGTCCTGAGGAAAGTCAAGAAGTCCTTAGGAAGGTCAAATAGTCCTTAGGAGAGTCAATAAGTCCTTAGGACGGTCAAGACGTCCTTAGAAGGGTCAAGAAGTCCTTAGGACGGTCAAGAAATCCTAAGGACGGCCAAGAAGTCCATAGGACGGTCAAGAAGTCCTTAGGACGGTCAATATGTCCTTAGGACGGTCAAGAAGTCCTTACGACGGTCAAGAAGTCCTGAGGAAGGTTAGGAAGACCTTAGGACGGTCAAGAAGTCCTCAGGACGGCCAAGAAGTCCTTAGAATGGTCAAGAAGTCCTTAGGAAGGTCAAATAGTCCTTAGGAGAGTCAATAAGTCCTTAGGACGGTCAAGAAGTCCTTAGAAGGGTCAAGAAGTCCTTAGGACGGTCAAGAAATCCTAAGGACGGCCTAGAAAGCCATAGGACGGTCAAGAAGTCCTTAGGACGGTCAATATGTCCTTAGGACGGTCAAATAGTCCTTATGAGAGTCAATAAGTCCTTAGGACGGTCAAGAAGTCCTTAGAAGGGTCAAGAAGTCCTTAGGACGGCCAAGAAGTCCTTAGGACGGCCAAGAAGTACATAGGACGGTCAAGAAGTTCTTAGGACTGTCAAGAAGTCCTGAGGAAGGTTAGCAAGATCTTAAGACGGTCAAGACGTCCTTAGAAGGGTCAAGAAGTCCTTAGGACGGTCAAGAAATCCTAAGGACGGCCAAGAAGTCCATAGGACGGTCAAGAAGTCCTTAGGACGGTCAATATGTCCTTAGGACGGTCAAGAAGTCCTTACGACGGTCAAGAAGTCCTGAGGAAGGTTAGGAAGACCTTAGGACGGTCAAGATATCCTCAGTACGGCCAAGAAGTCCTTAGAATGGTCAAGAAGTCCTTAGGAAGGTCAAATAGTCCTTAGGAGAGTCAATAAGTCCTTAGGACGGTCAAGAAGTCCTTAGAAGGGTCAAGAAGTCCTTAGGACGGTCAAGAAATCCTAAGGACGGCCTAGAAAGCCATAGGACGGTCAAGAAGTCCTTAGGACGGTCAATATGTCCTTAGGACGGTCAAATAGTCCTTATGAGAGTCAATAAGTCCTTAGGACGGTCAAGAAGTCCTTAGAAGGGTCAAGAAGTCCTTAGGACGGCCAAGAAGTCCTTAGGACGGCCAAGAAGTCCATAGGACGGTCAAGAAGTTCTTAGGACTGTCAAGAAGTCCTGAGGAAGGTTAGCAAGATCTTAGGACGGTCAAGAAGTCCTCAGGACGGCCAAGAAGTCCTTAGAACGGTCAATAAGTCCTGAGGAAGGTCAAGAAGTCCTTAAGAAGGTCAAATAGTCCTTAGGAGAGTAAATAAGTCCTTAGGACGGTCAAGAAGTCCTTAGGAAGGTCAAGAAGTCCTTAGGAAGGTAAAATAGTCGTTAGGAGAGTCAAGAAGTCCTTAGAAGGGTCAAGAAGTCCTTAGGACGGTCAAGAAGTCCTTAGGACGGTCAATATGTCCTTAGGACGGTCAAGAAATCCTTAGGACGGTCAAGAAGTCCTGAGGAAGGTTAGGAAGACCTTAGGACGGTCAAGATATCCTCAGGACGGCCAAGAAGTCCTTAGAATGGTCAAGAAGTCCTGAAGAAGGTCAAGAAGTCCTTAGGAAGGTCAAATAGTCCTTAGGAGAGTCAATAAGTCCTTAGGACGGTCAAGAAGTCCTTAGAAGGGTCAAGAAGTCCCTAGGACGGTCAAGAAATCCTTAGGACGGCAAAGAAGTCCATAGGACAGTCAAGAATTCCTTAGGACGGTCAATATGTCCTTAGGACGGTCAAATAGTCCTTAGGAGAGTCAATAAGTCCTTAGGACGGTCAAGAAGTTTTTAGAAGGGTCAAGAAGTCCTTAGGACGGCCAAGAAGTCCTTAGGACGGCCAAGAAGTCCTTAGGACGGCCAAGAATTCCATAGGACGGTCAAGAAGTCCTTAGGACGGTCAATATGTCCTTAGGACGGTCAAGAAGTCCTTAGGACTGTCAAGAAGTCCTGAGGAAGGTTAGGAAGACCTTAGGACGGTCAAGAAGTCCTCAGGACGGCCAAGATGTCCTTAGAAAGGTCAAGAAGTCCTGAGGAAGGTCAAGAAGTCCTTAAGAAGGTCAAATAGTCCTTAGGAGAGTCAATAAGTCCTTAGGACGGTCAAGAAGTCCTTAGGAAGGTCAAGAAGTCCTTAGGAAGGTCAAATAGTCCTTAGGAGAGTCAATAAGTCCTTAGGACGGTCAAGAAGTCCTTAGAAGGGTCAAGAAGTCCTTAGGACGGCCAAGAAGTCCATAGGACGGTCAAGAAGTTCTTAGGACGGTCAATATGTCCTTAGGACGGTCAAGAAGTACTTAGGACGGTCAAGAAGTCCTGAGGAAGGTTAGGAAGACCTTAGGACGGTCAAGAAGTCATCAGGACGGCCAAGAAGTCCTTAGAAAGGTCAAGAAGTCCTGAGGAAGGTCAAGAAAGCCTTAGGAAGGTCAAATAAACCTTAGGAGAGTCAATAAGTCCTTAGGACGGTCAAGAAGTCCTTAGAAGGGTCAAGAATCCTTAGGACGGTCAAGAAATCCTTAGGACGGCAAAGAAGTCCATAGGACGGTCAAGAAGTCCTTAGAAGGGTCAAGAAGTCCTTTGGACGGTCAAGATGTCCTGAGGAAGGTTAAGAAGACCTTAGGACGGTCAAGAAGTCCTCAGGACGGCCAAGAAGTCCTTAGAAAGGTCAGGAAGTCCTGAGGAAGGTCAAGAAGTCCTTAGGAAGGTCAAGAAGTCCTTAGGAAAGTCAATAAGTCCTTAGGACGGTCAAGAAGTCCTTAGAAGGGTCAAGAAGTCCTCAGGACGGCCAAGAAGTCCTTAGGACGGTCAAGCAGTCCTGAGGAAGGTCTTAAATTCCTTAGGAAGGTCAAGAAGTCCTTAGGACGGTCAATAAGTCTTTAGGACGGTCGAGAAGTCCTTAGGACGGTCAAGAAGTCCTCAGGACGATCAAGTAGTCCTCAGGACGGCCAAGAAGTCCTTAGAAAGGTCAAGAAGTCCTGAGGAAGGTCAAGAAGTCCTTAAGAAGGTCAAATAGTCCTTAGGAGAGTCAAAAAGTCCTTAGGACGGTCAAGAAGTCCTTAGGAAGGTCAAGAAGTCCTTAGGAAGGTCAAATAGTCCTTAGGAGAGTCAATAAGTCCTTAGGAGAGTCAATAAGTCCTTAGGACGGTCAAGAAGTCCTTAGAAGGGTCAAGAAGTCCTCAGGACGGCCAAGAAGTCCTTAGGACGGTCAAGCAGTCCTGAGGAAGGTCTTAAATTCCTTAGGAAGGTCAAGAAGTCCTTAGGACGGTCAATAAGTCTTTAGGACGGTCGAGAAGTCCTTAGGACGGTCAAGAAGTCCTCAGGACGATCAAGTAGTCCTCAGGACGGCCAAGATGTCCTTAGAAAGGTCAAGAAGTCCTCAGGACGGCCAAGAAGTCCTTAGAAAGGTCAGGAAGTCCTGAGGAAGGTCAAGAAGTCCTTAGGAAGGTCAAGAAGTCCTTAGGAAAGTCAATAAGTCCTTAGGACGGTCAAGAAGTCCTTAGAAGGGTCAAGAAGTCCTCAGGACGGCCAAGAAGTCCTTAGGACGGTCAAGCAGTCCTGAGGAAGGTCTTAAATTCCTTAGGAAGGTCAAGAAGTCCTTAGGACGGTCAATAAGTCTTTAGGACGGTCGAGAAGTCCTTAGGACGGTCAAGAAGTCCTCAGGACGATCAAGTAGTCCTCAGGACGGCCAAGATGTCCTTAGAAAGGTCAAGAAGTCCTGAGGAAGGTCAAGAAGTCCTTAAGAAGGTCAAATAGTCCTTAGGAGAGTCAATAAGTCCTTAGGACGGTCAAGAAGTCCTTAGGAAGGTCAAATAGTCCTTAGGAGAGTCAATAAGTCCTTAGGACGGTCAAGAAGTCCTTAGAAGGGTCAAGAAGTCCTTAGGACGGCCAAGAAGTCCATAGGACGGTCAAGAAGTTCTTAGGACGGTCAATATGTCCTTTGGACGGTCAAGAAGTCCTTAGAAGGGTCAAGAATCCTTAGGACGGTCAAGAAATCCTTAGGACGGCAAAGAAGTCCATAGGACGGTCAAGAAGTCCTAACGAAGGTCAAGAAGTCCTCAGGACGGCCAAGAAGTCCTTAGAAAGGTCAAGAAGTCCTGAGGAAGGTCAAGAAAGCCTTAGGAAGGTCAAATAAACCTTAGGAGAGTCAATAAGTCCTTAGGACGGTCAAGAAGTCCTTAGAAGGGTCAAGAATCCTTAGGACGGTCAAGAAATCCTTAGGACGGCAAAGAAGTCCATAGGACGGTCAAGAAGTCCTAACGAAGGTCAAGAAGTCCTTTGGACGGTCAAGATGTCCTGAGGAAGGTTAAGAAGACCTTAGGACGGTCAAGAAGTCCTCAGGACGGCCAAGAAGTCCTTAGAAAGGTCAGGAAGTCCTGAGGAAGGTCAAGAAGTCCTTAGGAAGGTCAAGAAGTCCTTAGGAAAGTCAATAAGTCCTTAGGACGGTCAAGAAGTCCTTAGAAGGGTCAAGAAGTCCTCAGGACGGCCAAGAAGTCCTTAGGACGGTCAAGCAGTCCTGAGGAAGGTCTTAAATTCCTTAGGAAGGTCAAGAAGTCCTTAGGACGGTCAATAAGTCTTTAGGATGGTCGAGAAGTCCTTAGGACGGTCAAGAAGTCCTCAGGACGATCAAGTAGTCCTCAGGACGGCCAAGAAGTCCTTAGAACGGTCAAGAAGTCCTTAGGACGGTCAAGAAGTCCTCAGGACGGCCAAGAAGTCCTTAGGACGGTCAAGAAGTCCTGAGGAAGGTCAAGAAGTCCTGACGAAGGTCAAGAAGTCCTTAGGACGGTCAAGATGTCCTGAGGACGGTCAAGAAGTCCTTAGGACGGTCAATATGTCCTTAGGACGGTCAAGAAGTCCTTAGGACGGTCAAAAAGTCCTGAGGAAGGTTAGGAAGACCTTAGGACGGTCAAGATATCCTCAGGACGGCCAAGAAGTCCTTAGAATGGTCAAGAAGTCCTGAAGAAGGTCAAGAAGTCCTTAGGAAGGTCAAGAAGTCCTTAGGACGGTCAATATGTCCTTAGGACGGTCAAGAAGTCCTCAGGACGGCCAAGAAGTCCTTAGAAAGGTCAAGAAGTCTTTAGGAAGGTCAAATAGTCCTTAGGAGAGTCAATAAGTCCTTAGGACGGTCAAGAAGTCCTTAGAAGGGTCAAGAAGTCCTTAGGACGGTCAAGAAATCCTTAGGACGGCAAAGAAGTCCATAGGACGGTCAAGAAGTCCTGAGGAAGGTCAAGAAGTCCTTAAGAAGGTCAAATAGTCCTTAGGAGAGTCAATAAGTCCTTAGGACGGTCAAGAAGTCCTTAGGAAGGTCAAGAAGTCCTTAGGAAGGTTAAATAGTCCTTAGGAGAGTCAAGAAGTCCTTAGAAGGGTC